>JAIKVH010000114.1:0-21190 GCA_024679275.1 Phytophthora niederhauseri
GCACTGTTCAAGTACATGGTGGGGATCGGCTACCGTGCAGACCAAGTGACCATTCTCACGACGTACAACGCGCAGAAGGAGCTCCTGCAGCGGTTACTGCGCGCTGAAGCCCCTGACGACGCCAAGACGTGTAAGGTATCGACTGTGGATCGCTTCCAAGGCCAGCAGAACGACTTTATCCTGTTGTCCACGGTGCGCAGCGGGGCTTCTGTGGGCCACCTCCGGGACGTGCGTCGCGCTTCAACGGCCTTCTCGCGCGCACGACTGGGTCTGTATGTGGTGGGCTGCCGCTCGACGCTGGAGCAGGCGCGGGAGCTTCAGCCGTTCCTGACCAAGTTAGTGGCGGTAGCGAAGGAAGGCGACGGTGAGAAGGCGACGAAGCTGGCGCTTGTGCCGTCGGAGCGAGTTGGCCAAGCGGCCGGTAAAGCAAAGAAGTCGAAGGCGAAGAAGTCGAAGGACGTCGTGTACGTCTCCGACCGGACGCAGCTGGAGGAGGTGGTGGCGGGGCTCAAGGCTTAAGCTTAGATAGAGTTTCTAAATGGTAGTGTGTCCCTATGCGAGCGCGTACATCTTCACAGGGTACAGCTCCTCGGGGAAGTGGCGTTGTCTACGCCCCGCGAGCAGGGTGAGCCCAGCCTGCTGGAAGATGCTCTTGTAGTACACGGCTGAGCGCGTGATGCTGCTGTCTTGTCGGTCGAGGTCGTAGGGCTCTGCCGTCTGGAATACATTCTCCTTGATCACCATGAATCCGTTGGGCGTCAGGGCCTGCTTGCAGCGCTTCAAGTAGCGCACCAGGTCCACGTCCGTGAGGTGCACCAGCACCCACTGCATCCAGATGAGGTCGTAGCTCGCAGGCGCCGGCTCGAAGTCCTGCAGCCCCATGCAGTAGAGGCCCCTCACGCGCGCGCGCAGCGTCTCGTCGGCGCCGAGATACTGCGGCACGCCGCGCAGCAGCCGCGGGCTCTGCTCCACCAGATCCACGCGCTCAAACATGGGCAGCAGCAGCATCTTGCTCACTCGGCCGATGCCGGCGCCGCAGTCCGCCGCCGCGCGACAGACCCACTCGGGCCGCGCCGTGTCGCGCACGTGCTTGAGGAAGCGCTTGGACTCGCGGATGTCGACGCCCGACACGTGGGCGAAGCCTCCCAGCACCCCGTTGTCCGTCAGGGGGCAGTTGGCCTCGTCGTCCCAGTACTCGTGGGCGCTGGCGTACCACGTCAGCTCCTGCGTCTGCGGGGCGTCGGCGCTGGTCTCGGCGAGTTCCGCCGCCTCCTGCTGCTGCTCGTCGACTCGGTTGGGCGCGTCGCCCAGCTCCGCCTGCCACATGGCGAACACGCTCCTGCAGTTGCAGTCACGGTAACAATGTCAATGGGGTTGGTGTGTAGCGCTACGGACTGTTGATGCAGTATGACGCACTCGTATTCCTCATGGGGCTCGATCTTGTCGGACGCGTCCAGCGCGCGCTGCACTTCGGAGGCGATGGCGCGCAGCTCCTTCCAGTCCACGCGCGAGCGGCTGCGGCGCGACCGAGGCAGAAGCAAGGGCACGGACTCGCTCTCGGCCTTGGTGGCGTCGGCTGCAGGAAGTGTCGCCATGGTGGCGGCGGTCGGACCAACCATGTGCGAATGAAACTCTGCAGAATTCGCTTTAGTGCGATATTTCCTCAGTTTAGTGACAGCTGACCACAAAGGTACGTATGCAAAATGAAGTTACCCAAAAGCTCTTCAAGCTGGAAGGGCCGTGTCTATCGATAGGCTGGATGGCTGTATGAAGTTACCCAAAAGCTCTTCAAGCTGGAAGGGCCGTGTCTATCGATAGGCTGGATGGCTGTGCAGCAGAGGAAATGGTTCCGAAGAATCGGAATTCAACCGGATAGTGTAGGCGGCAAAATGACTTGAACGAACAGTGAATTGGCTCTGTGCAGGTCGTGGATTGTTGTGCTGACCTCGGCTGTCTTCTCGGCGAGCGGATGGGGTCGCAGCACTTTCAGATGGATGGCGAAAAAGCCTTCAGCCGATCAAGGCTCCGGATACATGGAGGAGTGCAATGTACTAAGCTCTCTTGCTGCGAATCAAGCGCCATCCATGGTTGAGCTCTTTATCATCATCACGAGCAGTGAGCTGCCTGGGTTCCTGGCGTGATGCCCGTTGTTGATCTCTGGATCTGCTTGGCTGCACCACCCGAAGCCGCGTCCTCTACCCTCTCTCTCAGTCTGTTCCCTGCCTCCGGTCACTCTCACTTGCTCACTCTCAAGATTCTCGAGCCAGAGAGCCGTGCTTTGTCCTCTTGGGCCTCTACCCATCGGGCACAGAGCGCGCCACCTGCCAGCGCCGCTGACAGAGGGGGCGCAGAGAGCCTCAAGGCAACAGGCAACTCGCTCAGTCTTGAAAACGATGGTTAACTGCCGCCGGCGACCGAATGTCAAGCACACTTTGGGCAGGAGCGGGATGGTTCCTGCCCCTCCTAAACTGTCCGAGACGATTCGACTGCCCTCAGCACCAGAGACTGCGATTAAAGGTGGAGACGATGGCAACGTGAACCGGAAGAGGACGATCCGCTTCATGGACGACGAGGCGCTGGACGCCACCGAGCTCAGCTCCGGATCGGCATCACCACCACCCGAGCGCTCGACGTCAAGCTCGAGGTTCTCCTCCGCCAACACCGACATCCCGCTGCGCTTCCGCCGCTACGAGGGCAAGTTCGAGAACCAACGGGGCCAATCGCTCTTCTACTTCGCGCTCTTCCCGCCCGAGAAGATGCCCATGCGCGGAGTCGTGCTGTACATCCACGGCAGCAGCAGCCACTGCCGCCGCCACATCGAGCTGTACAAGGAGCTCTGCAAGGCTGGCTTCGGCGTCATCTCGTACGACATGGTGAACCACGGCGCCAGCGACCTGGACGAGCACAAGACGCGCGCGCACATCAGCGACTTCCGGTATCTCGTCGACGACACCAACGCCTTCGTCAGGTACGCCAAGCGCTCCATCTACACGGACGCACTCCGGTACTGGCGGAAACACCACTACCCTCGACACCCGCACGGCGAGAGCGCCAGCATCGTTGCGCTGCCCGAGCCGCCGCTTATCATCGCTGGATCGTCCCTCGGGTCGCTAGTCGGCATCCACACTGTCCTCACTGCTCAACACAAATTCCACGCCGCTGTTTGGGCAGCGCCGACGATCGGCGTGACCTGGAACCCGCTGCTGTACGCTGAGTCGTTGCTACCCCTCGCCATGTTCATCCCAAAGGCGCGGATCGTGCCCGCTGTCAGCCACGACCTGTTCTGTCGGGACCCGGCGTTCCTAGAGGCGTTCAAGAACGACCCGTTGACTTGCACAGCAAAGATGACGGTACGAAGTGGAACGGAAGCACTGAGCGCCATCAAGCGCCTTCAGAAGGACACGCGCGTGACGCAGCGCGACAGCGCGTTCTGTGCCATCCCCATGCTGTTCATCGCTGGGTCGAACGACGGCGTGTCCGATCAGCAGGCCGCCATCCGCTTCTTCGCATCGATCGGCAACCAGGACAAGGAGTTTAAGCTTATCGAGGGCGGATTCCACTTTGTGTTTGAGGATACCCAGAAGGAGGCTGCGATCGAGCACCTCTTGCAGTGGCTTCGAGTGAGGTTCCCATTGGAAACCCGCACCAGATAGTATTGTACTTAGTGTATCTTTGTTATCGCTGTGAATGAAAGTAGGCGTGAATCGTTGATGGTTTTGCATCGAAGTGGCGACGAATAGGATGCGCTTGGTCCATACAAAACTTTCATTCGTGAATGCTTTCACTGTCAGGTATGGAGCCGTTCAAGTTGATAAATTAGCACATTTTACACGCATACACTAACTACGCAGAGCGCATTCTAGAGCTCGACGATCTTGCCGGCGTAGAAGCCCATAAACTCCTCCTCTGCTTGGTCCAGCGAGGGGAGATCCGCCTCACCGCGCTCTGGGAGCGGTCCTAGACGCCCCAGGTGGCGCATTTCACGCTTGAACGCCCAGTTCGTGAACAGCACGTAGTGTCCAGCCACCAGCACTCCTCCTTGACGGTCCTGGGTGTGGTATTTACGCGGCACTTCCACTGGCGGCTCGACGTATTCCTGCATCTTGTCCGACGTAGTTGACACGATGGACGCCGAGAAGTCGATGATCTCGGCATTGCGGGGAGAAATGTCTTCGTCCGACGTGAACGATGGACGCCGAGAAGTCGATGATCTCGGCATTGCGGGGAGAAATGTCTTCGTCCGACGTGTCCTCGTCCGAGCTGTTGAGCGGCTCTTCGCCGTCGTAGCGCAGATTCGCACACGACTCGGCGATGTATTTCTGCAGCTCCTCCTTGTAGCTGTGCTCGTCGTACGAGTCTTTCTTGGCAGACGCGTCGTCAGCTTTGCTTTGATGAGGTGCCAGACTCTTGAGCGTTCGCTGGATGAAGTTGTTCCTGGCCTTCGTCGGCTCGACAGCCTCCTGATGCTCGAAAACTTTTTACAGACTCTTGAGTGTTCGCTGGATGAAGTTGTTCCTGGCCTTCGTCGGCTCGACAGCCTCCTGACGCTCGAAAACTTTTTCGAGCCAGCCATCATGGTCGGTGGCGCAGTCCCTGGCCCCGATGTCGCTCGCCTTCACGGGCACGAGCACGAACGGCTTCACGTGGTTGGCGGTCGCAGTAAGCGGAGGCATCGGGTGTTGAGCTGGACGTCGGGAATTCGAGAGTGAGCTCTGCGTGGGTGAGCTCGAGTAACACGGGACGATGACGAGCTAGTGCAAAGCTCAGCGGATGCCCCCGGTCCGTGGAGCTCAGTCGATTACGCCGGTCATTGGCTGGGGAAGCAACCTCGCCCCCGAAACACTGCACACGAGGACAGTCGATTACGCCGGTCATTGGCTGGGGAAGCAACCTCGCCCCCGAAACACTGCACACGAGGCTTGAAGCGCAGCAGGTGGACACCCGCCATCTGGACGATCAAGGCTGTCCGTCTCCATAAGAGGACGCTCATACGGGCTCCAACTCTACAGCCGCCGGCGAGTGCTGGTGGAGTCTACGGCAGTGGCGTCGGTCGTATCGCAGCAGAATATCCGACAACTCGACGCGCTCGCTTATCAATCTCTCAGCTAATACACGTTCATGTATCTAAGAGCTCGTTGCAGTGGTGCGTTGAGTTGGTTGCAACCCTCCGAAAAGGTGATCACTCACTCATTCACGCATCCTGCGCCGCATCCATTGAAGCGCAGCAGGTGGACACCCGCCATCTGGACGATCAAGGCTGTCCGTCTCCATAAGGGGACGCTCATACGGGCTCCAACTCTACAGCCGCCGGCGAGTGCTGGTGGAGTCTACCACAGTGGCGTCGGTCGTATCGCAGCAGAATATCCGACAACTCGACGCGCTCGCTTATCAATCTGTCAGCTAATACACGTTCATGTATCTAAGAGCTCGTTGCAGTGGTGCGTTGAGTTGGTTGGAGCTCTCCGAAAAGGTGATCACTCACTCACTCATTCACGCATCCTGCACCGCATCCCCGACCCACTCCGACAGCAAAATTTACTTTGTTGCAGGGCTCCAAATATTCGAGCAAGCTTTGCTCGCTTCGGTCGTTCCGCTCAGGAATAATTTTCGCCAGCAGGCTTGGCCAAGCGGATCCGCAGCACGCAGCGCGTGGCCCCAGCGCCGACAGCGGCACCGTGAGCCGAGGAACTCAGCAGGCAGGTGGCTTTTTCGCAGCCCGCGCCAGTTGCGTCGATAGCGAAGGCATTGCGTGCTGCGTGCGTGTCCACAATGGCCACCCCTGATGGCTTCTGAGCCCATGTGAGATGACCCTCACGTGGCGACTAGCGTCGCCAGCAGGCTTTGGCCAAGCGGATCCGCGGCACGCAGCGCGTGGCCCCAGCGCCGACAGCGGCACCGTGAGCTGAGGACCTCAGCAGGCAGGTGGCTTTTTCGCAGCCCGCGCCAGTTGTGTCGATAGCGAAGGCATTGCGTGCTGCGTGCGTGCCCACAATGGCCACCCCTGATGGCTTCTGAGCCCATGTGAGATGACCCTCACGTGGCGACTAGCGCGGCTCAGCAATTGCAACAGCACCACCCAGTCGGCCAGCCGCCGGACAACCAGCAGCTGAAGCTGTCACTTTGATGCAGCAATCTGTGAGATGCTCCCCACCATGGGCTAGACGAGCTCGTGACGTGCAGGCACTGCCAGAAGGGAAGTTGAAGTGACAGCGCATCGAAATTGTACGACCACTTGGTATGACCAAATTGTACGACCCCGTTGTACGACCAAATCCGTATGATGTACGATAGAAGTGTACGACCAAAAGCGTATGACGCACGATGGGCGCGTCTCCAATATGGGGCGCTACGGCACCTTCGACGGCGGTGACGGCTCCAGCTCCGGCAGCGGGGCGCGCTGCCGCGTGCGCCGTCGCCCATCTTCTCCGCCTCCGCGCGGCGCGTCAGGCCATGCAAGTACCAGCTCCAGCGTGAATATTGGCGGCCCAGCAGCGCGCCGAACGTGCCTCGTGGACGAAGCCTCGGCGTCGTGGCTGTCGCGCCTCGGCTTCATGTTCGTGGAGCCGCTCGTGGCGCTCGGGGGCGCGCGCTGTCTACGCCTGCAGGACCTGTGGACGCTCGAGCCGGAGAACACGGCGGAGCAGGCCGAGCAGCGCTTCCGCGCCGCCTACCGCGCGTCCGGGGGCCTGCTGCCGGCCATTTGGCTCACCGAGAGGCGCGCCATCGTGTGCAGCGGCGGCCTGGGGCTGTGCTCGGCGCTGAGCGCGTGCTGCGTGCCCGTGCTGCTGTTCAAGCTGCTGACGGCCGCCATGGACCCGCGCGCGCAGCACAAGTCGGTGCTGGAGCTGCTGCTGCTGCTCGTGGGCATCCACGCGGCCGTGATGCTGGCCGTGCTCTTCGACCGGCACGCGCGCTTCAGGATGTTCAAGGCGCAGCTGCGCGTGGTGGCGTCCATCCGCCTGCTCGTGTTCGCCAAGTCGGTGGAGCGGCCGGTCAAGGGCCGACACGGCACCAGCACCAGCATCGCGACCATCGCCACGCTCTACTCGTCCAACCTGGTGCAGGTGAGCTGGCTGCTCATCCGCTTCCACGACATGTGGACGTCCAGCGTGCAGCTCGCCGTGCTGCTCTTCATCCTGCACCGCACGCTGCACACGAGCGCGGCGGTGATTCTGTCGTCGCTGGCCGTCATCATCGGCAGTCTGTCGGTGCTCACGGCGCTGTCGGCGAGGATGCTGCAGTGGTACACCAAGAAGCGGGCCAAGACGATCGCCGCGGTGAACGAGTGCTTCAAAGGCATCCAGTCTATTAAGCTGTACGCGTGGGAGGACAAGATCCTGTCCAAGATCATGTCCGCGCGGCGGAAGGAGGAGAAGCGCAAGTGGTGGGAGGCCTCCTTCCGCATGCTGCGCTACTGCTGCGTGTGGGAGGCGCCGGCATTCGCGTCCGTGGCCATCTTCACGTCTCTAGCAGCGCGCGCGGGGTTCTTCTCGCCTGCCACCGTGTTCACGGCGCTGATTCTAATTGACCACGTCCAGGTCGAGCTGCACGGGCTCATAATGGGGATCCGCGTCATCATCGACGGTCGCGTTGGGCTGCGCAAGATTGACCACTATTTGCGCTACTGCGATACGTACGCCGACAAGCTCGTGAGTGAAGCCGAAGTGGGAACCAACGCCAAGTCGTACCCCGAAGGTGTGGTCGCAGCCATGGATAAGGTGGATCTGTCCGTGGGGTATCACTTCCCCACTACGGTATTGGCGAATGTTAGTCTGCGCGTGAACGCTGGCGAGCTGGTCGTGATCCACGGCAAGGCAGGCGCTGGCAAGACGACTCTTCTGACTGCATTCCTGGGGGACGTTGCATGCGTGAAGGGCAGCGTGTACCTGTCGTCGAACTACAAGGTGGCGTATTGTTCAGAGCAACCGTGGCTACAGACACTCAGTATCAGGGAAAACGTGCTGTTCGGCTATGCGTATGATGAAGCCAAGTACTATCGTGTGCTGGATGCGTGCTGCCTGCTGGAAGACCTTGAAAGCCTCCCGGACGGTGACGCCACGATGATTGGCCCGAAGGGCATCAACCTGTCGGGCGGGCAGAAAGCTCGCATCGCGCTCGCTCGAACGCTGTACTCCGATGCCGATGTGTACCTGCTTGACCGCCCGCTTGCGAGCGCCGATGCCATCGTGCAAAGTGACGTGTTTCGCAAATGCTTCCTGGAGTTACTGCGGTACAAAACTGTTATTGTAGCCACGCACAACCCAGAGGTGGTGGAATCTGGCTTTGTCGACCGATTATGGTACGTCAATGACTCGGTCGTATCGGAGACTTGTCGAAGTGAGCCCTCTTCTGGAGCAACTAGTCGGCGCGCTCGTCGCCTTGCCGATATCCCGCCCTGGCGCATCGGTCACAGTGACAAAAGCGCCACCGACGACTACGCCCCTTTCACGATGGATGAAGAGGAAAAGGAGCATGTGCGGAGACGGATTTCTCGCCACCGAGCCGCACCCAAGGTGTCTATAATGCCCAAGATTGACTTAACGCGCCGCACAATGGATGGGGTTGCCAAGGAGATTTGGTGGCCGACTCATGGACGGAACTCCACCATCATCACTTGCGTCCTCTTCGTCGTGTACGGTCTGGTCGATGTGGCGAAGAACTTGTGGTTAGTACATTGGAGCAATATGACCTGGACGTATGCCGATATGTGGAAGGCGACGGTGGTCTACGGCATGCTGAGTGTCGGCTCCTTCGTAGTACTGCTGGTGAGCTGCGCGGTGATATACTACGCGCTTTCCAGACGCGCCAAGCACATCTTCAGTGAAGTGACGCAATCTCTGCTCCGCGCGCCCATGTCTGTGCTGTACCAAACTCCGATCGGTGAAATCCTGGCGCGTTACTCGACCGACATGCAAGTCATCGACGGTTTGATGTCTTTTCCCCTGATATTTATGTTTCGAAGTACTGTGTCCATTGCGGCTGCGTTGGGGACAATGTGCTACCTACTGGGTGTGACTGGCGCGATTTTCGCGGCGCTGACTGTGTACTTGTGCCGAGGAATGGTGGACAAGCGTCTATTTGCCCAAGTTTACTCGCTGAGAGCTGAACTGGAAGCTGCGGACCTGAACTTTGTGTCGGAAATGCTGGATGGGGCCGCTGTGATTCGTTCGTTCGGAGCTGAGCAGGTCAACCGTGTCTGCCTCCACCATGGCAAGATGGTGGACGACAGATCGCGGATCGCTACGGTCGTGGAGGTGTTTACGCATTGGCTGTACATTCGGTGCAGCCTTCTCGTCGCAGTGTTCCTGTTCTGCTTAGCGCTTCTCCTCGCCCACGGTGGTCTACAAGCAAGTACACTGGGGCTCATGCTGCACTGTATATACAGCGTCCAGCGTGACTTTGTGTCGTTCTCGGTGGGCATTTTGAACAGCTCCGTGAACATGTTCAGTATCGCCAACCTGAAGAAGTTCCAGCACATCCCGCCTGAAGAGGGTGCCGACCGAAAGGGTTTGCAAAGGCGTCTAGGAGCGCCGCTACAATGGCCTTCAACTGGTGCAGTGGAGTTCGACCACGTATTCTTCCGGTACGAGACGGAGCCGGACGACGACGACGACTTGTCAACTTGTGCGTTGAAAGACGTCTCGTTCTCAATCTCAGGCGGAGAAAAGATTGGTGTCGTAGGGAGAACGGGGTCGGGCAAAAGCTCCCTCGCTATGGCGATGCTACAGATGCACAGCTTGCCGCGTGGCCGCATTCTGATCGATGGCGCGGACATCAGCCGTCTACATCTGCGCGACCTTCGTAGCCGCATCTGTATCATCCCTCAGACGCCATTGTTCTACCGTTGCTCCATTCGCCGCTATTTGGACCCGTTCAAGGAGTTCGATGACGACGCCTTGTGGGACGTGCTCGTGAAGACTGGGCTCTGCGATACACCCGGACCGACTGCCGCCATCGACGAAGGAGCGCCTAACGAGGTTTACACTGCGGATTCCACAGACCGAGTGGTGGTGACGACTTTGGACATGAAGTTGGCCGAGAACGGAGAGAACTGGAGCATGGGCGAGCGGCAGATGTTGGTGTTAGCGCGTTCGCTGTTGAAGCCTGCGCGCGTACTCATCCTGGACGAGGCGTTCTCTTCAGTCGACCAAGAGTGCGACAAGAGGCTGCTGGAGGTCATCGAGACGGAATTCGCGAGCTCAACCATTTTCCTCATCACCCATCGGTTGGACCAGGTGCTCGGCTTCGACCGCATCATCGTCATGCAGGATGGGACCCTCGCCGAGTGCGGAGCCGCTGAGGACCTCGTTACGGACCCTGATAGCGCGTTCTACGAGTTTTTAGAGACCACGTTGCTTACATATTGAAGTAGACGTGGAGATGCAAGGTTTTTGATAGACGGATTTGATTTATTTCTTCACTTTTCAACATCTACAATTCCGTTCGCTCAGCCTTGACGTAGTTGTAGGACCGCACCGACGGCTCCAGCTTCTTGACTGCGTTGATGTGCGACTCGTTCGGGTGCCGGGTCTCGAGCGGGAACCTCTTGTGCAGCCAATTGGTCAGGTACTTGAGCACGTCCTCCTTCTCAGGCTCTTCGTAGATCATGTGGTAGAGGCCGTCGAAGAGCTTGAACTCCTTGTCAAAGCTCCCCATTCGGGCGTAGAACCTCATGGACGCCTGCTGGTCGGACACGCGGTCGTCGGATCCGGCCATGAACAGCATCGGAATGTGGCAGAATCGACTGTCCGGGTCTGCGACTCTCGCGTCGTCCTGAAGCCGCATCATGGCGGTGAGAGATTGGTGGCCACTGCGTGGTGTCATCATGTTACTGCTGGTCAATGGGTCCTCCTGGAATCTCTTCAGGAACTCGGGGTCTCGACTCCGCAGATTGTGCTGGATAGCAGGGATCACCTTCGCCGTCGGGAAGGCTGCAACCAGGGCGCGCTGCACCTTCCATTGCGCCCACAGCACTGGAGTCCACGTGACGCCGATGGACGGCGAGGCCCACACCGCGGCATGAAACTTGTGTACGCCCGAAAGCACCGTGTGAAGACCGATGAGCGCCCCATACGAAGTGCCCGAGATGATCAGCGGCAGTGCCGGCGGTGCGTCTCGCTTCTTCTCCCTTCCGTGTGGGTGGCGAGGCTTGAGGTGCTTCCGCCAGTACCGAAGCGCGACCTTGTAGATGTTGGCCTTGGCGAACGTGACAAAGTCGTTCGTGTCGTCCACGAAGTCGTCGAAGTTGCTGATGTGCGCGCGCGTGTTGAACTCGTCGTAGTCGCTCGCGCCGTGGTTCAGCAGGTCGTACGTGATCACGCCGAAGCCTTCCTTGCAGTAGCGTTCGTAGAGCGCCGTGTTGCGGCGGCAGTGGTCGCCCATGCCGTGCAGGTACAGGATGATACCCCGCAGCGCCTTCTTCTCCGGCGGGAACAGCGAGAAGTACAAGAGCGACTGGCCCCGACGGTTCTCGAACTTGCCTTCGAAGTGGCGAGGACGCGCAGACTTCTTCGTTCTCCTACTGACATTGGTTGACGCTGAGGAGCCTGAGCCTGAATCTGACAATGATCTCGGCCGGATATCCTCGTCACTGGACGCGGGGGCTTCCTTCGGCCCTTTGGATCCGTCCGTTGACATTGGTTGACGCGGAGGAGCCTGAGCCTGAATCTGACAACGATCTCGGCCGGATATCCTCGTCACTGGACGCGGGGGCTTCCTTCGGCCCTTTGGATCCGTCCGACAACGCACGCTCGCGGGTGGTTGAGGAGTCTTCGTCCTCAGACGGGAACCGACGACGACCATCGCGGCTTCGCTGCTTGGATGCTGCCGTGGACGACGACTTCGCGCGCGCAGTTCGTTTAGCTGAGCGCAATGGGGGGATCGAGCCTCGCCGCCGCGCCGAACGCTGTACGTCGAACGACTGATCATCCGAGGACGAGGAAGGCGAGAGCGAGAGTTGATCCAACGAGTCGCTGGACTTGGATCGAGGCATGCGAGCGTTCGGGCTCGAGGCGGGTCGTGTTCCAACCACCCGCGGCTTCCCCGGGGCGGGGCCGGAGGCGAGCAGGTCTTCAAAGCACGGCACGGGGCGCGACCGCAGCGACTGCGCGACCTTCGGCTTGGTCGGCTTGGGCTTGATGGCATCTTTCGCTGCCGCCTCGGCCAGTAGCGAGTCGTCAAAGCACGAAATCGGGCGTGACCTGACGGAAGCAGCTTTCGTGGGCTGCTTGGGGGGTGACTGCAGAGCGGTCGTCGAGTTGCCTTCGTCCATGCACGGAACGGGGCGCTGGCGTACCGAGCGCGCCTTCATCTCCTTCGCCCTCGCCGCCTTCAGCGCTGAGACTCCTGTCATGGGGGCATTAATAATGCACGGATTGGGACGCGCACGAACGGACTGAGCCCTCGCCACGCGCTTGAGTGCCTGTGCTGTGAACGGGTCCTCGCCCACCTCCTCGAATTTGGCGACGGAGCGCGACCGAGCCTCGCGCAGCAGCCTACTCTCCCCCCTGTAGCTTGGGGCTGGAGCGGTTGACAGGGAGCGAGTCACGCGTGGCTGGTCCGGATTCGATTCGCAGCTAGAGATCGACGTTGTCGGCGACGTCGAGCAACTCGACGGGGGGCTGGGGGTCTCTGCCGACATAGTGTCGAGACTCGCGCGCTCCCGCTCCTCGTGAATGGCCGACATGGCGAGCGCATTGCGGCTCTGGACGCGCCGAATGGGAAGTCCGATCGCTCCTCGGGCGTTTGTCATCGTTTTCGGAAATGGCGTGTCCTGGTGGTTCGTTCGACCATTTGGTTCACCGAGAGCAGAGCTCGAAGGAAGGAGAGAGAGAGAGACCATCGCCGGCATTTTGGCGGACGGACGACCCGCGCTTGGCTGGCTTTCGTTCCGACTTGAAGAAAGCCGGACGCTGGCGTCGAAATGGGGAGCGCCGGCCGAGATGGTGTGTCTGTTCAAGCCAACACCGGCCGATCCCGAGATTTGGCCCGAGGTGGCAGAGCGGGGCCAAGCAGTATTTCAGCGCCGCAATCCCCGCCCAAAATTCTCAGGCGAGCACTCGATCGATCGCTTGATGCAGCGAGGAAGAGCACTGTCCAGCCCAGAGGTTTTCCTAGAAGTCCGAACCTCACGACACATGAGTGCACGTCCATCGACTCGACTTTACTAACTAAAAACATGCATGCACATGTACAACTTCGAAGGTAACCAAGTCTTCTGTCTGTACATGTGCCTGTAACTTATCAAAAGTTTTAAATTAACTCGAAACCTTGTAAAAACATGCATGCACATGTACAACTTCGAAGGTTACCAAGTCTTCTGTCTGTACATGTGCCTGTAACTTATCAAAAGTTTTAAATTAACTCGAAACCTTGAGCTGGGTGACCCAGCCTGGGTCAGAGCTGGCGGGCCACCGGTGTGGTGCCTCCTGGCGGAGACCTTGAAGCGATTAACATGATACGGACGTCGTTGCATTGCGCCGCCTCCTTCCCGCGCAGTCACAATGTGACTCACATCACACCACGGTCGCGACGGGAAGCTCTGCTCTCCACGAAAAACACGGTCTGCCAACAAGAGATCCGTACTGTACACCCCCCACCACCTGCGGCTCTCGAGGCTGCTGGCGGTGACCAGACCAATTCTCCGCTTTAGCGTGGTTGAACCTCGACTGCCGAATTTTGGCACGGCTTTCCAACTTTCAGCGACTTCAGGCGTGTTGGATGGATCACGCAACGCCAGCGTCGGCTACACGGCAATCAAAGTCTGCTTCCGAATTCGGGGACTTCTTGCGCTGACTAAGCAGCAGGAAGGGGAGTGCTGCTACATGTATGTACAGTATTCACCTTTGACGAGATCGATCGAGGAACCAGTTTGTCGGTATTAAAATATTCTCTACGCTACTTGTTACTACACGACGATGCCGATCTACTGAGGAAACCTCCGGTGCAGCCAGCTCGCGAGGTACCTGAAGACGTTCTCCTTCTCGGGCTCCTCGTAGACGAGGTGAAACAGCCCGTCGAACAGCTTGAACTCCTTGTCGAAGTTCCCCATCGTGGCGAAGAATTTGATGGCGGCCTGTTGATCGGAGATGCCGTCCGCTGAGCCCGCCAGGAAAAGCGTCGGGACGGCGCAGAAGGCGCTGTTGGAGTCCGTCACGCGCGCGTCCTCCTGAAGCTGGATCATGGCCTGAAGTGATTCATGTCCGGTGCGCGTCGTCATCATGTCCATGGAGGTGAGCGGGTCTGCCTCGAACCGCTTCAAGAAGTTCGGGTCGCGGCACAGCAGCTCGTGCTGCACGGCAGGCACCACCTTCGCCGTCGGGATGATGGCCGCCAGCGGCTTGGCCAGCTTGGACTCCGCCCAGAGCAGCGGGTTCCACGTGACGCCAATCGTGGGCGAGCCCCAGACTGCAGCGTGGAACTTGTGCTTGCCCGACAGCACCGTGTGGATCCCGACCAAAGAGCCGAACGAAGTGCCGGCGATGATCAGGGGCGGCTCTGGTAGTCCGTTGTGCTTCCTCCAACTCCGGGCCGCGTCCGGGTAGATCGAGCGTTTGGCGAATTTGATGAAGTCATTCGTGTCCTCCACGAGGTGGCTGAAGCTGCTGATGTGCGCGCGTGTCTTGTGCTGGTCCAGGTCGCTCACGCCGTGGTTGAGCAAGTCGTACGTTATCACACCAAAGCCTTCTCTGCACAACCGCTCGTACAGCGCAACGTTGCGCCGGCAGTGATCGCCGATACCGTGCAGACACACCACGACTCCGCGCATGGCCATCTTCTCAGGCGGGAAGAGTGAGAAGTAAAACAGCGTCTGTCCTCGTCGGTTGGAGAACCTGCCCTCATAGTGACGAAGCCGCAGTGGGGTGCGCGAACCACTACCGGTTGGTCGAGATGAGGGTGATGGTGCGGACGCAAGTGAAGACAAGCTGGACGCCGACGCGGAGCGGGGCATCGAGCTGTCACTGCTCGGAGACTTGGGCTTAGGGAGAAGCGAAGTGGATCGGAAGGCTCGCGAGCGGCGAGACGGCTCCTGGCGGGGCTGGTCCTTGTTGGACGGAGCCAGCAGCTTCGGGTTCATGGTCTTGGACTCGCGGCACGACACGACCTGCCTCCGCGGATCGATTTGGCTCTGAGAGACTGGCTTCGGGTTGGACGTCGAGCGTGCGCGGGGCGGGGGACTCACGTCCCGGAACGCGCGCAGTCGGCGCTTCTCCATCTCTTCGCTCTCCGACAACGACGCTGATGTGGCTGATGACTTCGAGCGGCTGGCACGCGTAGGGTCATTACTTCGAGACTGCATCCGACGGTGCATGCGTTCCTGGTCCGAGTGATACGCCGAAGCAGCATTTGCCTTCGAACGGGACGCGTCACGCGGACTGGACGAAGAAGTGCGTTCGTGTTGTGTAGTGCTTCGGTGGTGGTCCCTCGACGAGGAGGAAGAAGGCGTCCTTGAGGACGGCCTAGGGCGCATTGTTTTCTCTCCGGAACGTGCCGGCACAGTCGGGTCGTGGCGGCTTGACGCCCGGTGGCGCTCGTACGCGCCCTCTTCCATCCTGTTGCGTGGCGTCAATTCCTCTGACGAACTGGTCGGCGAATTGGTAGCGGATCGATGCGTCGAGTGGTGGCGGTGCGCGCGCTCGCGTTCACGATCGCGCTCACGCTCTCGCTCTCGCTTTGTCGGCGCGGACGGAGGGATGGAAGAAGCCTTGGGACGTGACGAGGAAGAGCTGGCGTGTCGGCGAGTTGGCCTCCTATGGTGATCGCGCGCCTCGTCCTCCGACTCGGACGAGACCGAGTGTGAAGGCTTAGAGCGCGGCACTCGCTCCGGGTCTGTTGAAGACGAGCGGTGAGACGACCGCATGTGGCGGTAGTAGTCCTGTTCGTGTCTGCTACTGGACGACAAGTGTCGGCTGGAGCGAGACTCCGCTTGCTGCGGTTCATACCCGTCATCCGAGCACGTGGGGGCGGTGGACGCCGAGCTGGAGGCTGACCTGGACTGCTGCAACTCCGACTGCGACTTGGACACTGGAGACTCGGGCCTCGAACCTGTGTGGGTGGGGCGCTGCTGCTGCTGCTGCTGCTCGAGGTCTCGGCTGTCGCTGGGTCTGATGTCGTCTGGGTGCTGTTCCTGCTCGTTGAGGCGCGACTCGCGCATGCTGGTGGGTTCCTCCATGATGACCGACATGGCCAGCGCCTCGCGCGCGCGGACGCTGTTGGTCTTGGCGTGCATGCGCTGCATCCGACTGTTGCTGCCGCTGCCGCTGCTCGAAAGATTCCGACAGCTACCGGTAGGCATCGTTTTCGACAATGCGGAGCCAGAGCTTCGCGGCTATGATGAGCTGAGAAGCAGTGAGCGCCTGATCGCTGGCCTTCCGAGCCGCCACGCCGAAACCAGGAAGCACAGGAACCAGAGCCAGAGACTGCAGCCGGAGGCTCCATGGACCGGCCGGACTAGCCCCGTGACTGAAGTTTCGCAGTGAGTCACGGCGGACAATCCGCTCTCTTGCTCGCGGTGCTGTTCTGCGGCAGCACCTGGCCGGCCATAGCCCCCGCTGCAGTCGCAGCTTTGTCGTCTCTCGATGATCGGCGAGCCGAGCCATGGATGAATGTGACAGACAGCGGTGGCGGAGCTGAGACTCAAAGCCGCCGCTCACCTGCGCCTGGGCGAGGTGAAGCTGTGATCCGAGATTTCTGCGCTGAAGCCGGCGTCGAGCACGCCGCTCCAGGCTGTCGCATCGACGCCCAGGAAGCGCTCATTGCCCGCTTCACTGGTCGCTAGCGGGTGTCGCCGCGGCAGCATCAGCAAATCTCAAGCTGCGGGTGCGTGCCTGCCGGTTGTCCAGTTTTCCAGGCGGCGTATCATAAACTTTCTGCCAGAGGTCTAAGAATTTTTCAACCACTTGCTATTTCAGCAGACAACAGAACACTGTACACGTGGAAACGCTTGGAGCAACCTGTACATGTACGTACCGGTACTTGCGACGTGAACTTGCAGCACTTTTCAACAGCCGAGGCCCCCTGGGTTCTTGTTAGTCCTGTGAAGTGTAATAGACGCTGTGAAGTGTGCAATTTCAATATAATTCTAGGAAACGCTTGGAGCAACCTGTACATGTACGTACCGGTACGTGCGACGTGAACTTGCAGCACTTTTCAACAGCCCAGGCCCCGGGGTTCTTGTTAGTCCTGTGAAGTGTAATAGACGCTGTGAAGTGTGCAATTTCAATATAATTCTGCGAATTTCGACGCTTGCTGCTCGGCGAGCAGTGCTCGCCTCGACACGGGAAGGTCTTCAGGAACGCCTTGCCTATCTTGTTGTGCCGGGCAGCCAAAGTGGTACACTGTAGCGATCGTCGTGTTCCAGGAAGGAACTTCCTTTCGGGAGAAGTCCACGTCAAGTAAGTGTACAGGTTCACAAGTTGTGTCCATTTTGCGCTTGAAGCAAGCACTGCCCTAGACCTCCACACCGAGAGGTTTGGGGGCTCGTACGCGTTCACCAGGCACTGCCTGGGCCTGGCAGACAAGGTCGGGAAATCAACGGCCGTGTTTCTTTACAAACCAAAATCTACTGTAACTTTTGGTATCTACAGTTCTGTCGTTGATCCCACACAACATTGAGTGCCGATTGGCCGAGTTCGAGTATAAGCGTTTGGCTGCTACCGTAAATGCAAGTAAAATAGTGGAAGTTCAAGCAACTAACATATTCGCAAAAACGCGTCGATAGATAGAGGTGTTCTTACCTAGTGTACTTTGTTTTTTAAAATACTTTGTAATACAGTAGTGAAGCTAGTTGTCCGCATCGCGCGACTCGACCGGGAACCTTCGTCGCAGCCACTGCGCGAGATACCGGAGCACGTCTTCCTTCTCGGGGTCTTCATACACGAGGTGGAAGAGGCCGTCGAACAGCTTGAACTCCTTGTCCAGGTTGCCCATCGAGGCGAAAAACCTGATTGCCGCCTGCTGGTCGGCGATGCCGTCGGCCGAGCCGGCGAGGAAGAGCATGGGCACGGCACAGAAGGCGCTGTCCGGGTTCGACACGCGCGCGTCCTCCTGAAGCCGAATCATGGCCTGCAAGGACTCGTGGCCCGTGCGGGGCGTCAGCTTGTCCATGGACGTCAGCGGGTCCGCCCGGAAGTCCTCGAGGAAGGCCGGGTCTCGACACAGCAGCTCGTGCTGCACTGCGGGGACGAGCTTGGCCTTGGGGAACAGGAGCGCGAGCGGGGCGGAGAGCTTCGACTCCGCCCACAGCAGCGGCGTCCAGGTCACGCCGACGGTCGGTGACGCCCACACGGCCGCGTGGAATTTGTGACGGCCGGTGAGGACAGTGTGGAGCCCCACGAGGGATCCGAACGAAGTGCCTGCAATGATGAGAGGGAGTTCCGGGGCGACAAAGCGGTCTTTGAGCCGTCCATGCGGGTGGTGAGGGTGGTGGTGCTCTCGCCAGTAGCGGAGCGCGTCGGGGTAGACGCTCTTCTTGGCGAACGTGACGAACGCGTTGGTGTCGTCCACGAGGAAGCGGAAGTTGTCGATATGCGCGCGCGTGTTGTGCGAGTCGCAGTCGCTGGCCCCGTGGTTCAGCAGGTCGTACGACAGGACGCCGAAGCCCTCCTCGCACAGGCGCTCGTACAGCGGGATGTAGCGCCGGCAGTGGTCTCCGAGGCCGTGCAGACAGAGGACCACGCCTCTCATGGGCATCTCCCCAGGGGGGAACAACGCGAAATAGTAGAGCGACTGCCCCCGTCGGTTCTGGAATCTACCCTCGTAGGGCCGGAGGTAGGGCGGAATGTGCTGCAGCCTCGAGCGCCCGAGTGACGAGGACGTTGACGCTGACTTGGACGACGCCGACTTGGACGATGCCTTGAACGACGTCAGATCCGCGGGTGTCGCCGCTGCCAGCGCCATGGCCACAACCGACGCGGGTCTCCGGCCTAGCTGGAGCTTCTCCATCGTAGGGCGCCTCACAGGCGGTCGCTTGTGCTTGTGCATTGTCGGCCGCCGCACAGTCTCCGTTGGCCGCGTGTTGAGCGTGTCGCTCCGCCGCGCCGACGGAACTGGTTGGCCTCTGCAGTTCACCATGTTTTCGAGAATGGCTCTGCGTCAACTCGAGCCACTTGAGTCGCTGCTACAGGCCCAGCCGGTGCGTTCGGTATCCGCTCGTGATGGCGGCGGGCACTAAGGGAAGGGAGCAAGGTCGCCAGAGCAGCCATACAGTACACACGAGACGACCCGGCTACATGTACGCGAGATCAGGCGCCACGATGGGGGGATGCCAGTCAGCTCGAGCTCGCGGAGTCGCGGTGGCGCGTGCGATTTGACCGGCCCCGGACCTTCGCCGCGCTCGGTTGTTTGAAGATTGATGGCCTGGAAACACGGCGTAGGTTGCTTGCGCCTCCAGTTATTGAAGGTTCGGGAACACGGCGCTGTATGATGTCGGCAACGACGACTTCAACATGGTCCTACCTCACCGAAATCGACAGCTGATACATATCGGTGGTATTTCTTAGGTTTTAGGATCCATTCAAACCCTGAAATGGCCAATCGCATTTGAGATCTTCATATTTGTAGGATTGTGTACATGTGGGCCCTTGAGTCGGGGTGAGGCTTTACGGAGCCGGTGGACGTGGGTCGCAAGTGGGTGGAGCTGCGTACCTCGCCGTGGCTCCGGCGCTGAGTCAACTGGCCGAGGATACGGAAAGCCATCAAGGCGCTGTCAGAGCAGTCGCCGCCTCCGCCCGATCTCGCGGGAGGCTCCGAATCGTTTCGATGCGGAGGATACCGAACCGACCGCGATTTGAGTGGGCCATCATCGCCTCTACATTCATGTGCAAGGCTGTGCCTGCCAGTTCGAGCAGTTTGCAGACATTGCTACGGTGTGCACATGCGCAGCTCACTGCCAGGGCTCCAGCAGACCCAAAATATGCACCCCATTCCTTACGTATATGCGGAGCGTCCGCTGCCCCGCAAGCCCTTTACAGGATGCTGTTGAATGATGTTTGTTCCGCTAACGCGGTCGATTCCTCGCCTCCCTTCATACGCTCATGGCAACCCAGCTGCATACAGTTCTCGGTTCACGCTGCGAGCCAAGGACTTGACTTGGGCTGCCCGCCACGGAGAGAGTACAGTGAGACAACTGTCCACATGGCTCGTCACATGAGCTCTTCCGTCACGGACAGGTTATCTGCGTTGCACTTCAGGAGAGGTAATAATTGATCCCTTGCAAGAGTTTTCGATTCGATTATAGTTCTGCGGCTACCGATACGTCTGTAGTACCAAGTAAGTGGTGTCGCCAACGTCACCGACGCAGCCATCGTAGCACGTATGCCACCACCTCGTCTCGCTCCGGGTCTTCGAAAACGCAGTGGAAGATGCCATCGAACACTTCAAACTCCTTGTCAACGTTGGCCAGCGTGCTGAAGAACTGCCGCGTCACCCCCTGGTCAGCGATGTGGTCCTCGGAGCCCGTGAGGAAGAGCATGCGTAGCTTGCAGAAATCGCTGTCCGGCTGCTCGATCCTCTTGTCTTTCATGAGTCGGTTCATGGCGCTCATGGTCTGCTGCATGGTCCTAGCCGTTATGTCCTCGGTCGTCGAGAGCGCGTCGGCCTTGAAGTCTTCCAAGTAGGCGGGATCACGCCAGAGCATCTCGTAGTCCAGCGGCGCCACAAGCCGCACCGTCGGCACTAGCAGGGACAGCGCCTGGATGACCGTCGCCTGCAGCTTCCACGCCGTCGACATCTCCATGCCGACAGTGGCCCCTCCCCAGAAGGCGGCCTGGAACTCGTGGCAGCCCGACAGCACCGTGTGCATGCCCAGCAGTGCGCCGAAGGACGTGCCTGAGATGACGAGCGGTGGCGTTTGTGGGGGTCCATAAGGCTGCTGCTGCTGTACAGCCTTGACCTGAGGGAAGATGCTCTGCTTGGCGAACGTGACGAAGGCGTTCGTGTCCTCCACGAGGTGACGGAAGCTGCGCACGTGTCCGCGCGTCTTGGACGACTCGCAGTGGCTCGCGCCGTGGTTGACCATGTCGTAGGCGATCACGCCGTAGCCGGCCTCGCATAGGTGTTCATACAGAAAGACGTAGCGCCGGCAGTGATCGCCTGAGCCATGCAGGAAGAGCACGACGCCATGCAGCGGCCGGTTCTCCGGCGGGAAGAGCGCGAAGTAGAAGAGGAACTGGTTGCGCGCATTGGCGAAGCG
>JAIKVH010000115.1:0-21104 GCA_024679275.1 Phytophthora niederhauseri
GCGGGGTAGTGTCATGTACAGCTTCCTCAGGTGAGCTTGGTACTACATCAGCTTTCGACTTCGAGCCACGGTCAACCACCGGCTCCGCAGCTTCATTATCCTCCTTCACCTCATCCACATGCAGATCATCAACCAGCCTCATATCCATTGGTTGCTTTGTGCCAGGGTCATCCCACAGCGGCTCCTTCATCGCCACCGCACTCGGTTCGCACTTTGTTGGGATTTCTGCATTCGGCACCACATTCTCCTTATCCCCCACACTCCCCCTTTCGAAAGGAAGTGGACTCGTCGCCACACTTTTCACTTGTTTCTTCTCATTGTCACCAGCGTCCATAGTAACCCTCGGCTTCGCCCACGTCTTCTGCGCTGCCTTATCGCTCGAGTCCCTTCTCCGTGCCCTCGTCGACTTCACGCCAGCTCTTCCCTCTCCAGCCTTATCCTCATGACCTCCCTCTACCTCTTCTCGAGCACTTCGTCGGCCAATAGCCCCCTCGGCCCCCTTAGCCCGCTGTCGATACAGCGAAGGCCGAGACGGCGCCTCCTCTTTCCTCCTCTGGTTCCAGAACCTCTGCGCCGGCGGATACTGCTGCAGCTCTCGGTCGACTCGAGCGATGCGCCTCGCCACCTCCCACTCCACGCGGCGCTTGTACCGCCGACTGAGTTGCAGACCCGCCTGCCCGTCCAGAGCCAAGAGCATTTGATCCGCTTCGGCCGCCGCCGCCGACTGTTCAGGCTGCAGCCCAACGCGCCGCCGGCGAGGGGCAGCGCTCGCCATCACCAGCGCGTTGTCCGTCCAGAGCAGCGGCAGGCTGCCGCGCAGACGCGCCTGCAGCGCGCGGTTGCGCGCGCTCACATCGCTCAGCAGCGCGTAGTTGCCGTCGAGGCTTCCCATCCAGTTAGCGTCTCTAGAAGATCGCAACACTTCAACTTGGTGTGGTGCACACATGAGTCTCAAAAACTGAAGTTGTTGCACACCTTCAGAGTGCAACAAGGACAAGAGGTATAGTTTAAATGTGCAATCTATTCAGTCATGTATCTATCTATCCATGCAGTATTTAAGAACTATACACAGCCATCGCATCATGCAGCTCAGCTCTTGGCCTGCAGCATCTCGAACCACTGGCGGAGCGAGTCCGACAGGATCTCCGGCAGCATGGCCGACGTCGGCAGCAGCACGTAGTACGGGAACGGGTAGTTCTCCAGATACGGCACCATGCGCACCTTGCCCTTCTCGAACGTCACGCTCTGCGTGTCCAGGATGGACGTCTGCTGCTGGTTACTGCTGCCCTCGGTCTCAGCGGCGCCCTGGTCCACGATGAGCAGCACGATGAGCTGCTGGCGCTCGAGCGCTGTCTCGATCTGCTTGCGGATCCGCACACGGCCGTCCGAGTCGAAGCGGCCGTCGGAGATCAGGAACACGATCTGCGTGAACTCGACGGTGCTGCTTGAAGCGGCAGACGATTGCTTGGCAGTCTCCAGCAACTGCAAGATCGTGTCCAGCGTCTGAACCATGTTGGTCTTCTTCTGCTGGAAGCCGAAGCGGCCGATGAGGCGACTGCCAGCGTCGTCCGTGAACGGCGTGTCGAACGCGTGAAGCAGCTCCAGTTCCTGGCCGAACTTGACCACAGAGAGCTCTCCGACCTCGAGCTGAGTCATACCCTTGCACAACGTCGCCAGCGCCTCCAGTGCCAAACGGCCAGCGTGGTTGTCGGCCATCGACTCGGAATCGTCAATCGCCAACATCACCTGGTACTGCCTCTTGGACGGACGCGTACGACGCAGCCAGATCTTGTCCTTGCGGAACTGACTGGCGATGTACGGGATCACCTTGCGCATGTTGATACGCTTGCCCGTACGGAAGTCACCCTCGAGCTTGGCACGCAGCATCGGCTCCAGCACCAGTCGGAGCTGCTCGCACAAGCGCTGAGACGCACCAGCAGTGAGAGCAGTGTACTTGGCCCACAGGTCAGCGCCACGCTCCTGCTCCGCTTGAGACGACCAGTTTGCAATGAAAGAGTCCAGCTCGTCACGCAAGGCAGCAACCTCGTCGGGAGTCAAGAGCTTCACCGCTCATGAAAGAGTCCAGCTCGTCACGCAAGGCAGCAACCTCGTCGGGAGTCAAGAGCTTCACCGCTCTAGCCTCCGCTTCGTCGCCTTCGTCCTCGTCTTGCATGCTGTTGGTCAAGTCCAAGTCACGCAACCTTGACGGCAGCGCGTGATCCGCCTCCTCGTCCAGAAGCTCATGCTCGCCGCCCTCAGTAGCGTTCTCGGGTTTCATTTCCTGCTCGTCCAGCTTTTGCTCTTCCTTCTTGGCGCTGTCATCATCCGTAGGTGATTCAGACTTTGGTTCTTGCTTCACTGGCTTGGGCGTATCCTTGTGCTCCTGCTCCTCCGTGGGTTTCTCCTGCTTCTCTTCCTCTTCCTCGTCCACTTCCATGACAGTAGCTCCGTTTCCAGGGTTCGTGTCGTCCTCTTCCTTCTTATCGACATCGTTGTCCTCCTCTTCCTCAGTTCGAGGTTGATTCATGACCTGGTTCTCGTCAGCAGCAGCCAGCGCATGCTCCGCATCTTCCATTTCCTCGTCATCGTCTACAAACTCCGCCGTGGTCATCTCCGCAGCCTTCTCCTGCTTCTCGGAGTTTTTGTTGTCCTGCTCCTTCTCTTCCTCGGTGCGATCCACCATCTCCACACGCTTCTTCCAGTGCTCTTGGGCCTCCTGCGCATTCCGGTACGGGTTTGGCTCGCGACGATCGCGACGCTTCTCGCGAGGCTGCTCCTGGTCCGGGTTGCTCTCAACCTGCGACTGCGGCTTCCACTCCTGCTTCGCATCCTGGTCGTTGCTGCTGCTCTGTTTTTGAGCTCGGCTCTTTTGAGCTCGGTTGTTACTGCTGTCGTCGTTGCTCTGCTCCTGCTGCTCCTGAGCATCGGCGTCCTCCATTTCCTGATCTTCAGCTTCCTGCTCGTCAGCCTCCAACTCATCCTGGCCATCCTTCGACTGAGTGCCTGCCACCGTTGACGCCGCCTGCTCTTCTTCATCGGCGTTTTCAGGGGCCTCGGGCTGCTCAGCATCTTCCTCTTCCTTCTCTTCGGCCTGCTCAGGCTCGTCCTCAAGACCGCCACCGCCGAGCTGAACAGCATTGTCCAGCTGCTCCTCTTCCTTCTCCTCCTCGGCATCCTCATCCTCGTCAGCGCCGGCAGTTTCTTCTCCTTCAGCATCCTCAGCAGTCTCATCGTCGGCGTCATCAAGCTTGTCCATGTTTTCATCATCCGGGTTGTCCCCTTCAGCATCGCCATCGTCATCGCCATCTTCACCGTCGTTGTCAAGCTGCATATCTTCGGGAAGTTCGTCACCGTGCTCCTCCTCGGCCTCGTCCTCCCCGTGGCCCTCCTCTCATATCTTCGGGAAGTTCGTCACCGTGCTCCTCCTCGGCCTCGTCCTCCCCGTGGCCCTCCTCTCTTTCGGTCGGGTCGACGTCGTGGTGGTCTTCGTACTTGTCCTCGAAGTCGTCATTGACCTCCTCCATCTTCTCATCATCGTCTCCGTCTTCACCGTCTTCACCATCCTCGCCGCCCTCTTCATCATCGGCACCCTTGTCGTCTGACTGATCCAACTGCGGCTTCTGTTTGTCGTCCTCCTTCTTGTTAGAGTCGTTCTTCTCTTCCTCATCACCGTCCTTGCCGCGCACTTCATCCTCTAGCGCTTCGCCCTCGACCTTGGAGTCCTCCTCAAACTTCTCCTTCTCCTTGTCGATGTTGTCTTCGTCGTCGTCCGAGTCCTCGCCCCACATCTTCTCGTCCACAACGTTTTCATCATCTTGGTCGAACTCGCCCATTTCGCGGTCCAGCTCCTCCTCGTCATCCTCATTCTCGTCCTGTTCATCCTTCTCGTCATCAGGCACATCCTGCATGGTTCCTTCGAAATCGTTCTGCATTTCCAATCCCGTGTCTTCAGGTTTCTGGTCAGCCGGTGGCTCGGGCTCTTCCTGCTGATCTCCCTGGAGGCCGAGAAGTTGCTCCTCATCCTCAATCTCATTGCTCACGTCCTTCTTTCCTTCACCTTCGCCCATACCGGTGCCCTCCACGTCGTCCTGGAACTGCATCTTGCCTGCGCCCCCATCGCCCTCTTCGTCGTTCTTCTCTTCATCGGTGCGACAGAAGCCGTGCTGGAACAGGTTTCGGAAGATGCGCACCAGCACAAAGTCCAGCTTCATGACACTCTTGTGCGCCACAAGGAAGTCAACAAGCAGCTGCCGGCTGATGCCGCGCACATCAACCAGACTAGGCTCGAAGCATTCCAACAGCGTCAAAGACTTCAAGAAAACACCTCGCCATTCGGTCGACTGCGTGTTGGCAAGCTGGACATACTGACACTGCAGCAATTCCAGTAGCTTAGCCAACTGTGAAGCGATGTGGTTCACACGCGAGTCCTTCACCATAGTGGAAAGTGTAGCGAGCTGATCACGCAGTGACTGCTCCTCTTCATCCTCCTCACTTAACTTGGCTGCTTCCTGAGCTTCCTTCGAGATTTTTGTCAGATCCTGGATCGACACCAATACGGTCTCAACCAACTTGTCATAGTGCTCGCTAAACGTAGCCATCGCCTGCGCACTCTCGGGCTCGAATGTCTTTTCATCAACCAACTGGAGCGAGCTTGACTTAGTCAAGGTCTTAGCAAACTTGCGGTCATCACGGACAATGCCAGCATACTCGACAAGGAAGGCTTCGAAACAACTCGGAGCCGTCACTGTACCAAATGCTGCGGAAGTATTCGACAGAAGAGTCTGGATCTCGCTGAACCGAGCAGCGTTCGACTTGAGCACTTCAACAGCTACAGGCAGCTTCTGAGCCTCATAGGCTTCTGACAATTTCGCCACAACCGGAGACACACCGTACACACGCTTGGATGGTCGCGCAAAGGCCACAATAGCAGCATCGCCACCTGCGTCCTCGCTTGCATTCACAGCACGGTGAGGAATCGCCGGCACACCAAGCGACTTCGTCAACCCAGCACAATCAGCGAAAGAGTTTTGAATGGCATCACACAGTTCGGAAATGCGCTGGAATAGCTGGCGAACATCCAGAACCACCAACGCATTCTCCGACGATTGCTGCAAAATCTGCACCACTGAGATCTCAAGCTCACGCAGGGTCTGTCGCAATGAAACGACGGATGTTTGCTGGAATGCCTGCCACTTACTCGCCGCTCGGGGGTCGATCGCAGCCTCGGCGTCGCTAATAGACGAAAGGTAGTTCGTCTTGAACTGCTTCATCAACTTAAGCGTGGCTAGTCCATCGACAAGTTTTTCGTGGCTCAGCGACGTGGCGTGAAGAATCTGCCGCTGCTGCAGCATTGTGAACAGCATGTTTTCAGCATAACCGCTCATACGCTCGGTTTCGCTCGACGACAGGTCATGCGAGAAGCTAGTCACCGCACTGTATCGCAATGAACCCAACTGGCCAAGGAATCGGTAGTAATAACCGTCCGCACGCTGCCACAGCCACATCGGCGTGTTTTTTGCCAAGGTCTCTTCAGCGGGCTTAGACTGATGGGCGTCTCCGGGCTGTTTGCCCTTCTTCTTTCCGCGCTTTTTCTTGTCCTTCGGGCCTCTGGCACTGGTTGAAGCACTCAAACTCTCGGAATCAACAGCAGCCTCCAGTTCATCCACATGAATGCAGTTCTCCACGTCAGGCACGTCCAACTCGAACAGTTGCTGAATTTGTTGTTGCTCAGCAGGCAGTTGAAGTCGGTGGTACGCCATGCCCTGGGTCTTCAGCTCGCTGAGCAGATCAATCAGTGCCTTCTTCTTAGCACCCTTCGGTAAACCCGTGGCCTTCTGAAGCTTAGCCATCCGGTAGAAGATTGTCTCGCAAAGATCCTCACACACGCCACGCACTTGCTGGCGGCGCTCGATTTGTTCGAGCGACAAAATGTGCTTTTGAGTGTACTTCGCAATACGCTTCGAGAGCGTAGGAAGCTTCGCGGCATACGACGAGAGTTGAAGCGTGGCATCATCTTCGTACTCGATCGAAGGCGCGCTTGTATGAATCAAGCGCAACGCTGGCGGTCTTTCAGCATCCTGCGAGTCCTCCTCATTAAGTGGCTTCGTCTTTTTGTCGGCCTTTTCACTGGCTTCTCCTTCGGCAGATTCGGTAATCGCGTCCTCATCTTCGTTGTGTTCAACGTCCTTCGGCACCACAACGCCATCGTCGAGACCAGCCAGCTCCGCCTTCGTGGATTGGATTCCGACAAACCCACCTTCCTTCGTAATTCCGCTATCAGTCGAAGCGTCGATCACAGTTTGCATCGAGACTGTCAGCACTGCATCGTAGTCGCGCACAAACTTCATCAGCTTGCGGTGCGATTTCTCCGCCGACTCAGCGAGCGAATAGTACGTTTGTTCGTCCCAGCGGCAAATCTTGACGAATTCAACAAGCTTGCGCTGGATCGGCGCTTTCATGCCGCTCCACTGGCGCTCCAGGTATCCCAGGTGTTGGCCATAGTACCGGTACAAGTGGTACAGCATATTGGCCAGAGCATACTTGGAAGACTTCGATGCAAAGCCGTTCGATGATTCGTGACGCTCTGAAGGGCTCCAAAGCTCCATGAACAACTGCGCGCAGAACGAGTAAACCACAAGCAAGCGAGTCTCGTACTGGCCGATCGGGCACGAACGGATGTAAGCGTCCAGAGTCTCGAACAACCTGCTCATAAACTCACGCTGCTTCTCGACATTCTCTCTGGCCGCATCGCTGAGGGCTTGAGCGTCGGCCCTGTTCTCGCTTAATGGCGTGAAAAGCCACTTGGACAGATGATTCAGGTGGAGCCACTGCAAGTTCTGCGGGTTCGCGGGGTTCAGAGCACCTTCATCGCTCATGCCCGAGTCTGATTCAAACTGCGCCGTCAGCAGCGAGTACATGTTGATCCACGTCTTCTGTGCCGCAAAACGATGCTGTTTTTCCTTCACGTAGAGCAGGTGAGGCCAAGAGTATAGCTCAAGCTTTCGCCAGCGCGTCACCAACGCCGAGAGAGCACCAAGCTCCTCGCTAATTGAGTACGCCTTTGCCGTTTCACGTAGAGCAGGTGAGGCCAAGAGTATAGCTCAAGCTTGCGCCAGCGCGTCACCAACGCCGAGAGAGCACCAAGCTCCTCGCTAATTGAGTACGCCTTTGCCGCATACATTTCCCACTCCTGAGCCTTACGCAGCAGCAGTTCAACACCCGTAAGCGTGCGGACCAGCGGAGAGCTGATTTCAAAGTTGCGGATACGGTCAGCGATGAGTACAATCTGCTGCAGGATCGCATGGTCAGGCCACTGAACCAAAAGCGACTGGACCTTCACCATCAGGCGCTGCAAGGGCTCCGCAACAAGCACAACTTCCTTTACCAGCGGGTCACGGTGGAAGTCAATGCCGCGGATGTATTCACTGCTCAAAGAATTGAACGATGGCACTGCTCCCTTTTTGGTACCGACGCTGCTACCCAGGCGGGCTTGGACCAAAGAAGCGGCAAGGACGCCGGACGACGCCACAGCGCTCTCGATCGAAGTCGATGCCGTAGCATTCAACGACTTGCGCAACTTCACAGCGAGAGAGAACGCTCTAGCGAATGTGCTCACGATCTCATCCTTGGTAATTGCAATCTTGGAGTTTGAAGTCTCAGCGTACAGTTTGACGTGGGTTTCACACAGCCGCTGCATGATTTTGTCCGTGATAAGCACGTCCATGTCTGCCGCATTTGGAAGCGCATCTGCATTGGTGCTCGCAGCAGCAGCCTGTTCGGGGCTCAAAAACGCTTGGAAATCACGGCCGCTGTAGTCTGGGAACTGTTCACGGTACTCTTTCTCCAACAGCTCCTCTTCTGTCTCCAGGTCCAGCTGACGGACCTTGTATTTGAAGAGTTCTTCCTCCTCCTTTCGCTTCTGCTCTTCACGCTCCTTCTGCTCTTGCCACTTGGTCAAGAATAAATCAAACAACGTTTTGCTGCTGCTGAGAGCAGTGTCAACTGCCTGAGAGTCCACATTACGGTTTGTGCGTGAAGTCATCACAGTTTCGCGGAAGAGGAACTCCATCTTGGCAAGCGCCACGTCAAGCAACGCCACCTCGACCTTGCGCTTGTTCGCCACACCACCGCCAAACATAATTGAAGTTCCCGATGTACCCACAGTCTGCAACATTAACTGAATTCCACGCCACGATTGATCCACAGTGTTCACGTTCAAAGCAGACGGGAACTGCACGAGCGAGAGAGCCAAGGTCTCCTTCTGTTGCTCCTTCAGCGAAGCCTCCTTCAGTTGTTGGTAGAGCGACCAAGTCACGAGTGCAACTCCCTCCTTCACGCAGTAAATTGCCGCAGCAACGGGCTCCAAAATATCCTTGAAGCATTTCCCGAACTTCTTGGACAGTTGAGCGAGGAAGCTTTCCGACGTCTGCTGGAACATTTCCAGTTCACGCAAAAGCTCGCGCTTTCGCTGCTGCGATAACTTGGACGATCGAACTGTCGATAGCAAAGCCGCCAGCTTTTCAGCCGGCATCACCGTAGCATTAAAGCGCAGTAGATCGCGGAAAAGCTCCCCAAACACAGAGGCAGGGACAGGCTTCATTTCCAGCTCAACCGTTTCAATTGCACCACCATCTCTGTGCAGTTTGTTGGGTTGATAACGCTGAATTGCGAAAGCTGACACTTCCATCACCTGAGTGTACAACTCGCGCAAAGAACGACTAGCGCTCTCTACGTCTTCGGCTGATGCCGACGGCGAAGGATTGAGTCGGTTAATAGACGAGCTTGCTGCGTCATGCATCGTTAGCATCGCCAAACGGTTTAGCAGATTCTCCTTCTTTACCAACGGCTTCGTAACAGGGTCCACCGGTGAAGACGGAAGAAGTAATGCGAATCTCCACAGCCCAAGTGTCACCATACTCTCTCCAATAGCTCTCGCAACGATATTCCGGTCATGTTGCGTAAGTTGTGCCTCCATCGCCACGGTCGCCATCAATGGCGTAACAAGCGGATCCACAAGCGACACGAATGTGCTGTCCGTAGAGCTTCGCAACGCCTTCAACAGTGTCGCTTGAGCCTTCGTATCAAACGTGAGCGGAGTGTCAGCAAACTGATGAAGTAGAGACTGAATCTCCTTCCACTGCGCAGCAGAGTTGTTTTGGAAAGTCGACTCAAAAGCCAAAACAGTTGCTACAAACAACTCCCGAACGAACGAGAAGCTTGTGTTCGGCATCGTTTTTCCTGCTTCCGTCAGTTCCGTGGCGAAGTGATTCTTAATCTTCTCCAATCGCGCAGCTCGCATCTGAGCCTCACTTGTGGGGCACATAGATTCTTCCAGGTCCACCTCAGCAATACTCTTCAGAACGACTGCACTCTGAACGGCCTGGAACAGGCGTGGGTAACCAGCGATCACCTGGGCGTGGTCGGCAACATCTGTGCTCACAGCAGGAAGTCGCTTGTTCGCCTTGCGAAGCTTCTTTCGGGTATCAAACACCTCCAAGGAGATTAGATCAACCTGGTTAAAGCTGTTGCAACGCAAGAACTGGTGGAATCCAAAGAGCACACCATTCAGGTGGGACTGAACCACAGCAGTGAACTTGTCCAGCTCGACGACCGCCTGATCTGGTTGCTCCTCGCTCATAGCGTCCAGAGAAACAAACTTGTGTCCGCACCACACAATGTCTTGGTAAGCGTAGAAGCAAGCAGGATCGCGGAGCCCCAGGCGCAAAAGTTCCTCGATAATCCCTTCAAGCAATGTCAGTACCTTCGAGATAGCCTTGACAACCACCGCATATCTGTCTTGAGACAAATCACTCTTGAAAAGGCGATACTTGTTGAGAACACGCACCAGCTCCGTAATCGCCTGGAGCTCCTGGCGTGCGAGAGCGTGCTCGAAGAGCGGGCTCAGCTGGAACGTCACCATGCGATCCATCAGCAGCACACTCTCCTTCATATCAAACAACAAAATGGGCGCATCCTTGCCAATACGGCTGTCTTCTTCGCTTAGCAGATCCACATGGCTGTCAGCGTTGTCTTCAATCTCACTCAAGTAGAGCGTCTTCTTTGAGATGAGTGCCGTTATGTCTGCTTGTTTCTCGCGCAGCTTCTTCAAAAGCACACCCGGAAGCTTGAACAATTCTTCTGCCATAAGAGCATGCGGCTGACGTTTCGACCGTTCGCTTCCGCTCTTTCCGCGTGTTTGCTCCTGAGCCAAGTACGAGAATGCACAAAGCGCATGCAGAACTTCCTTGCGGGCTTCAACATCCACATAAAATAGCGAAGATACGTCCAACTTGCCACTCTTCATCGCTGCTTCCATAGAGGCAACTCCCCCAAACAACAACGCCAAGACGTCGACCCTGCCGTCGGTAGATCCTTCAGATGCACCAACAGACACTGCCGAGAAGGAGCTCGAGTTGATTTGCATGAACGTCGTGGACAACCGGTTAAGTAGGTACTCAGCCTTCCAAAGGTCAGCATTGCTTGGAAGTAAGGAGTGACCGCCCTTCTTCCAGAGCACATTCTTCCTCGATCCACAACCGATAAGCTTCTCAATTGTCTCCTGCATTCGCTGGGACATATCCAGCAGGTCGCTCCAAGATGACTTCCACGGCGCAGAGAGCGCAGGCTGCTCCTCGATTAGTTTCGCAAGTCGCAAAAGCGACTTCTTTAGCCATTGCCAGTGGATCAGGAAGTGGGTCCACTCGAACACCTGCACTCGCAGTTGAATCGAAAACTCGAAGCGGTCTCGGAGGACAGCTTGGAAGGCCTCGGCAAACTCCGAATCCATCACCAAGTTGGGAAAGTCTCGGACAAACGCTCCAAGGAAGGTGTTAAACGCAGACAAAAGCGGGTGAACCAAGAAAATCAGCTCGTTCTCCACGTCAGAACGGTCAGCGTGGTACTTGTGCACGGCGTAAGACTGCTGCAGCACTGATAGCTTGTTCAGATTGATCTCTTGACGACCCTTATTCGTTTTGCGTTTGCTTGTCTTCGACGATGCAGCTGCAAACAGAGTGTCAACTTGCAGGTACTGTTCTTGCTCGCAGAATTTCAGCCACTCCACGCCGTCAAGAAGCTCGAGTTGTCGCTGAGCGACCATCATAGATTCCCACACGCTGTCCAGCTCAGTCTTCACTGAGGGGGCAGTCAAGGCACGTTCCGCGATGAGTGACTGCAATCGCAGTGAAATCGCGTGGTTGGCAGCAAGGTATACAGGCACAGGAGGCAAGGCAGCCGAATCGCCAAGCAAGGCGGTCAGATGTCCAGCCACTTCCTCAATTTTCCCAGTAATATCAGTGTACAACTCGGTTTTTGTCACCGACTGAAGGAAGCGCGCCAGCAACTCAATTGAACGCAACGTATCCGCATTTCCACTAGCTCCACGGGTAATCTTCTCTAATGCGAAGAGAAGGCGATCGGCAGTCAATGGTCCATTGCCATGATTGCAGGTACTCGCCACTGCCACGATGTGACGAAGCGCGAAAGGAGCTAGTGTCACAGCCAGAGTTTTGTTGTCACCATCATACCCGAAGAACGACCTTGACGACAGGTGGTTCCGTGCTTCTTCAAGAGCTCTTTGAGAATACACAGTCTCACCTCGCTTACACCGTGAAGCAACACACTTTAGCCACGCGTCTGGGTTGGAGTCACCGTCAGTTACCGCGGCATCTTCGCCCGAAGAAATACCAATCTCTGGGGAAAGCCAGCTCAACTGCAAGTCCATAGCGTTATCGTCCTCCGGTTTCTGTGAGGATGCAATGAGGTGCTCAAGGTATGCAACATCTCGCTGCAGCTCGAAGATTTCGCTCTGCTGACACAGCACAACCGTTGAAGGACAAGCAATCATCGGAAGCACACGCTGCCTCTGGGAGTTCTCGTGCGAAGTTTGGAAAGCGCGCAGGAAAAGTTCCAGTACCTCTTGGCTCAAGCCAAGCTGTGCCAACAGCCCGTCCCCATACACACGTTGAAAAGACTCGGCGATGGCATTGAGAGGTGGCACTCCACGTGAGAGCTCCGCTGACGCCAGCAAAGACCAATTTTCCAAGTGTCGACGATTAATACGACCGTACTTCGCGCCGACCATAAACTCTCCAAGTTTCGTTACCACACGCTCATGAGCAGCTTGGAAAGCTTGAGAAAGGGCGAAACCGGGAATTCCACAGGCCAGCGGAATTTTAATGAGGTCTAGACGCGGCGAATCTTCCTCTGCAAGTGCAATTTCCACGCAGCGGTTTCTCATTGCACGAGAAACCTCACCGTACTGCGCATCCATCGCCAAAAACATTCGAAAGTTCTTGTGCGGCCTGATCACACGAAGTTTGCCGTTAATGATACCGCACTCGTTGATCAGCATTTCACCACCAGTCTCCATGAGGGAGTTCAATCGATCCAAAACCGACGAGCTGCAAAAGTTGACATTGTCCAGTAGCACCCATTCACCCTTCTCCATCGCTTGGATCAAAGTGCCATCAACCCACTCAAAACAGCTCGCAATCGATTTCGATTTGCTGAGTTGCACTACACTGTCAATATCGTTCAGCAAGCCAGCAAGTTTCGTATGCATCTCCTCACTGTCAGCTTCCGTTTTTTGGAGCATGGCCACGATGTCCTTCATCAAATCAACAACCACTTCGTCCAGGTGCCCCTTTGGCAACTTTTTCGCCTTGTGCGCCTTCCCACTGCTGTCACGAGTGCGCGGAGAAGCGTTCTCGCTGTAGTATTTTTCCCGCGTGATAAGCGCCCACCACGTGCTGCTCAGGCGGTTTGCCTTTTTCAGAGTCGCTACTTTCTTCTTTTGTGAAACTCCAGTCGAAGCCGAAGAGAGCATCATTTGCTGCAACACCTTCTCGTACACAACTTGAATCTTCTTCTTGATGTCACGGAGCTTACGCCCAACATCCACCTGCTCGAAGCAGCCAAGCAGCTCTGTGGCATCCGTTCCAGCACTCATACCAAGTTCATGCAGAGTATTACCACTCAATGCCGCCATCAAACGGACAGAAGACGTCTTTCCGCTAGCCGGCGGTCCAACAAGGAGTGCAGGCCACGACATGTTCACACAGTGCACCAGCGCCTCCATTGGCTTCAGAAGGAAGTTAAACACCGGAGGGGCAACGCGACCGATTTGCATGTCTTCTCGCCTCTTGAGCAGCGCGTTGCCGATCTGCACAAAACCGGCCGACATGCGAAGCGAGACAGCACTGAGATCCATTGGTTTCACACCGAAGAACTCTTCAAATCGTCGAGAAATAAGCTCGCGGTCCCGAGCAGAGCGCATCCTTTCCACGTAGATAAAATTCACGTAGTAGCTCAGAGCTTGCAGCTGGTGCTCCGCATTGCCTACTAGCTGCGCCTGTTGCTTGAGCAGGTCACAGAAACGGAACACGTCGCGCAAGTTAAACTCCCATGGCGCACCGAGGCGACCGTACCTGCAGTTCACCATTGTGTCTTCATGCACCGCCCTGTTGAAACCGATCATTCGCTCGAGTAGGGTCTGACCGACCAGAGCTGAATCGCTCATGCTCGTTTCCGTGACAGCACAGTGTAGTGTGGGATACATTGAGCTCGCGATGTGGATCAGATCCTGTTCGTGCAGTGTCTCCACAAAGACTCGGGTAAATCGGTTCAAAAACGACTTCGGCAGTCCCTTACGGCCACCACCCTGACGAAGCGGGTTTTGAGCGGCAAAAACACGGAAAGTTGGCGGACACTCAAACTCTCGGTCGAGCTCCGGAATGTAGACACTTCCTCTGTGATCCAGACATGAGTTCAAACCTTCCAGAACAGACTGCGACGCGAGGTTGAGTTCATCGAGCAGCACCCAGTCTCCCGCTTTCAGAGCACGCAAGAAGACGCCATCACACCACTCGAACATGCCACTGGAGCCTCCGCCTTGGGATGCCTTGCTGCTGTTGTCATCCGTCTCGTCAGTAGGCGAAGATGCAGCAGGCAGGTCTGATCCAAAGAGATCGGAGATGTCAGTTTGTTCTGACAAATTGATTCGCACAAGACGATGGCCTGATGCTGCCGCCAAAGCACTGATCAAACTGGTCTTGCCCACACCCGGGGATCCTTCCAGAATGATGGGACGACTAACCTGCATCGCGCGCAGAACGCGATACAGATTTGACATCGTCGTGGGTGCCTTCAGCGAGAAAGCAGGTTTCCTCAGCACAGGGTCAGGGCCGCGTGGGATCAGGAACGGCGAAATTCCGAAGCTCCCCTCCGTGGCCTTTTCCGAGGAAAACGAATTCAACTCATCGATGTTGTTGTCCACAGATAGCGATGTAACATTCAGCGAGTCAATCACTTTTTGCTTGACGATCTGGTCATCATCGGGCACGAGCGCCAACAAATAGCGGTAGGCCTCCTCTCGAGCCTTCAAAGCAGTGTGCAGTGCCTTATCAGAACCAAGACCAAGACCGTCCAGAATCGAGAGTGCTGCACCTTGAACAAATGCCGTCCAAGCAGTCACCGTGATCGACGAATTATCATTCTGCTTCTTCACCACAGACGTGATAAAGTTGATCCAGCTGAGAATGTCACGTAATGTCACGGCCCCACACCCTCCGACACCACCATTCGCCTCGTTGAAGGTTTTCACAAAGCTTAAAATGGGATCGCACAGCGTGGACAGGTCAGTAGATGCAGCTGGCAGAGCACGAGGCGGCGCCACAATTCCCCGGGGTCCCACCAGACGATCACGAATAATCGTAGCAATATCATCCAAATCGGAGATCGCCGGCACCCAGATTTCTGTGAAACGGTTGCGCAGCGCAGGAGACAATTCGCGCTTACCGAAATCACCTCCAGGATTCATTGTCGCCATCACTCGCCACTTCGAGTGGGCTACAATTTCTTCGACTTGGTCACCACCCTTCTCGGCGAGTAGCAGCGTGCGTGAAGGCTCCAAAACACTATTCAGGCGTTCCAGCACGGCATCCTCTGCAAGGTTGACTTCATCGATCAAGATCAGGTCGCCATTCTTCATGGACTCCACTAGAGGACCATCTGCCCACTCGAAGATGGACTGGAACCGCCGCTTCAAGACATCGATGCGTTCAACAAGCTCCTTCTGTTGTGCAAAGTCGTTTTCCAGAGCGCTAGATCTGGCACTCTCGTATTTGACCAGCATCGTGGCTACACCCTCCGATTTGATTTCAACCCGGTGCTTCTCAACTTCTTGCTCATCGATGCAACCGTCAGCCATAGCCAGAAAGTCAACGAGTGCCTCTTCCAACTCGTGCGCAGTTTTCTCCTTTCCACGCACAGGCCGTAAGCAGCCCAGGAAATCCGAAGTCTCGGTGTGCTGATGACAGTTCAGAATGTGAAGCGGCTGAGAGAAAAGAAGCGAGTACAACTGGCAAACAGTGGTTTTTCCGCAACCAGTTTCTCCAACAAGCAAGACAGGCTCCTCGTTCTGCAAACAGCGACCGACGAGCGCAAACAATCTCCGTAGTGACTTCGTCACACTGATCTTCTCCAGACCTGCAGCATTGCCTGCCGATTTAGGCTCACCGGTGGCTGTTTTGCCGGTTGCAGCTTCCTCAATCGCTTGCTCCACCATAGCTTGGACACGCTCAAACTGCTCCTTCGTACCCCACACGGTCTCCTGCTCAATCTCACCGTTCTCATTCAGCAGGTTCGATTCACGAGGTTTGCCGCTGTAATACAGGGCATCAAGATCAATCTTCACATTGCATTTTTTCTCCAAAACTTGTTTGACCACTTGTTTCTCCTCATCCTTCCGCAGCCGCTCGGCAAGCAAACAGTATCCTTCTTCAGCTAAGGCTTGCTTCGTTGCCGGCCGACGTTCAGCCCATCGAAGCAAGTCACGCGTAGTGATGAAGCCTGACTTGCCAGCAAAAACGGACGATTGCTGCCGGACAAGCTGCAGTTGGCGCATGATATCGATCAGAATTCCACAGTAAGAGGGAGGCAGCGAGCTTCGTTCCTGCAGAATAGTTTGAAGCTCACTAGACGCAACCTCGTCCACTTGAATCTCCAAGAATCGATTACGGAACGCGCGGGACAAAACCTTACGTCCGCCATACAGACCAGGTGGATTCTGAGTCGCGAACAACATGAACTTCGGGTGCGGTTTAACAGTCTCTTGTGTCTCTGGCAAGAACAGCTCGCGGTTGTCATCCAGAAGTCGATTCAGAGCCTCGAGAACCTCTGAAGGAGCCAAGTTCAGCTCATCCAGAATGATCCACCAACCCTTGCGCACAGCCTCCACCAAAACACCCTCCTTAAACGCCAACTTGCCGTTTGAGTCGGACACGTAACTTCCCATGTACTCCTGAATGTCGGTGTGCTCGTGGTTGTTAATGCGCACACATTTTTGTCCGATACGCGCAGCCAGATAACCAATCAATGACGTTTTACCAGCCGAAGTTGGACCCTGCAACAGGACAGGGTACTTGCCGATCAAAGCTGCTCGAGAAACATGGCGCAAGTTCTCTTCCACAGACTTCGTAAGCACAAACTTCCGTCGAGAAGTCACTGGGTCCGGCAACGAGTCGTCTCGGGGCGGCTGAAAGTCACCCTTTCGAACCCAGTAGGAGCTCACTAAGACAAATTCGCTAGTCTGTTTGGAACCACCAGGGCACGGAGGAGAGCGCTTGAGCTCCTTGGCCTTAATCGTTTTCGCGAACGTGTTCTTGATGAGCTTTTCAAGATACTGACGCGACTCCATCTCGAGCTGTGTGCAGAAGCTTGAGCAAAAGCCTTCAAACATTGCTCGAGACGTACCGTAGCCTCGCTGAATCAAGATGCGCGTAATGTGCAGTGCCTGGCTGAGTGTACGGAGAGAGTAGCGGGGCTTGTGGCGCGCACCATCACTCAACCGCAACTCAGCTTGCTTCCTCGCCTCCAGGTAAAACTCCACCGTTTCCGGCACTAGAGCGCCCGCAATTTCCTTGAACTGGTGGTGAACGACCATCTGCAAGTCCGAAGGATTGACGCATTCGTCAACATAAATCTCCGTAAAGCGGTTGCGGAGAGACGGAGGCAAATCTTTCTTGCCAACGTCCGTCGAGGGATTCATAGCACCAAACAGTCTGAAGTTCGGGTGTGGCCGGATTACTTCGACATCACCACGCTCCGTGAGCGAGAATGCACTTGTTTCGTGTTCCAGAAGGGTACTAATTCGCTCCAGCGTATCCGACGAAGCAAGGTTGATTTCGTCAAGCAGTACCCAATGTCCCTCACGCAATGCTTTCACTAGCACACCCTCCACGAATGAAAAGGCAAAGTGTGATTCAGCTTGTTCTTTTTGCCGCTCAAACCGAATCAGCTCCGCCTCGAAGGTGTCCCATCGGCTCACCAACACACTTGTAGAAGCACCAGCAGTAGACATCTTGTTGCTGCCAGCAGCCTCCGAGTCTTCTTCATCTCGACCAGTTCCACCGCTGCTGTTTTGGAGCTTAGAGGTAGCCATCTGGATCGCTTTTCGCATGCCCTTCACGAGCTTCTTCCAGTCCTTGTGCTCCAGCGCAATTCGAACAACGTTAAGAAACCCAGCGTTATTTTTCTGCGAAAACGTAGCAGTGAACAGATCCACGAAATCCATGTACAACGGCCGAGCGAGTAGATGAATCTCCACAGGTTTGAATCCGCCCACAAGATCAGAGCTATCGCTCTGGATATTCAGGTTTTGAACCACCAAGCGCTGTCCCATAGCCGCTGCCATGTGCTGGATAATCGTAGTTTTACCGCAACCGGTCTCACCGATGAGCAAAGCTGGCTCACAGGTTGCAACAATCGCTGCCATCTTCTCCAGCAGCCGAAGAACGTGGCCAGTCATCACAACGGAGCTGGTAGCGGGTTTATCGCCTTGCTCAAGCTGGGCCTGCTGCGACAAGGTTGGCAGATGCACCCGACCAAACTCCACTTCGTGAGTGCTGAATGCAACATGAGGTTTGTGCTGCTCGAGGTAATACTCGATCTTTTCCGCCTGCACTTCCCAAATCGCAGCCAACGCGCAAGCAGAATGTAAGCGCGTCTTCGGGTCGCGAATACCAGCGCAAAAAACATCTAGCGCTTCCACAACGATACGCATACGTTCGTCCTCAGTAATGTAATCGTGGCTGGAGGGTGTGTTCTCTTGAGAAGAGCCCGCAGCATAGTAGCAGAAGCGGTAGATGCGTTTGCACCACTTCAACAGATCGCGCAGACAGAAATCTCGCCCATAATTACGACGTGTCTCCTTCCACAGCTGCACAGGTCCACCGACCTCTTCGCTTGCATTGCCAGAGACTGCGTTGTATGTTGTCATGATCTTGGACACAACCTGTCGGGGAATCTTGACGAACCGAGTCAACATGATCTGCTCGATTTCGCGGTCTGCTAGTGGCGCAACACCGACGCTTGTCCACACGGACTCCTGGAATCCCTTGGGCATCTGATGTCCGTGGGTAGTCGTACCGAAGATCTGGAAGTTCGAGTGCGCCACCAGCAACTCGCCACGACCAGGAAGCACCATTTCGCGAGTCTCGAGCAACGGCATGAGCGCCGCCAGTACCTCGAACGGTGCGCGATCGATATCCTCAATAATCACCCACCGGCCAGCGAGTACGGCTGTTGTGAGTGCACCAGGCTGCCACGTGAACTCGCCGGGGACGTCAGTGCAGACGTACGATCCTAGGAGCGTCTTGCTGTCAATTTGGTCGTCCAAGTGCAGTTCAACCATGTCACCGTTGCCCGATAGCCGTGCAAGTTCACGAATCGTAGCGGTCTTGCCGCATCCCCCGGGTCCGGCCACCAAAATCGGCCGCTTGAGACCTCAACCATGTCACCGTTGCCCGATAGCCGTGCAAGCTCACGAATCGTAGCGGTCTTGCCGCATCCCCCGGGTCCGGCCACCAAAATCGGCCGCTTGAGACCAAGAGCAATCGCAAGCGACTGCAAGTTCCGCTTGGTCGATGGAGTCGGAACCAACGGCTCTGTGGTCACCGCTGCATCTGAAGAGACCTGTCGTTGCTGATGCAGCTTACTCGTCGGGATGACCACGCCGAAAATGTTCTGCAGCGAGTCATGGAAGGGCACAGGTTGCGCCTCTGCAACGTCGCTGTCGTCCTGTTCGTTGTATACGCTCAGTTCAATGAGCTGTTCCTGTCGCGTCGCGTCCTCGCTATGCAGATCCAGTTCAATCTGCCTCACTGCCGGGCTGTCTCCACTCACAGCCGCATCCTCGCCGACGCCCAGTCCCTTCACGAAGTCGTTCCGCTGAGCGTTGCCCATTCTGAGCACCAAGGCCGTGGCGCGCGCCGCGTACCAGCGCACGCGCGCGTCGTCGTGGAAGCTCAGCGGGAAGAAGGGGGTCCAGTTCCAGAGCGTCGTGAGCTCCGTGGGCCTCGCCCGCAGCAGCAGAAATGCCGTCTTGGCGATACGTCGCAGCCGCGCGAGGGTCTCGTCGCTCTGCTGCTTCTGCGCAGCCACCACGTCCGCGAACGTGAAGAAGCACGGCGCCGTCTCGAAGTATTGCTGCGCCAAGGTGCTGGTGGCCGGCAGGTACGTGAGCAGCTCGGCGAGCGTGGCCGCCAGCAGCTCGCTCCTCTTCATGCTGTCCGCGCACTCGCGGTACTGCTCCTGTTCTTGCTCGTACAGCACGAGCACCGGGTCGGTCAGGCGCACCATCAGGTCCAGCAGGAACGGCCGCAGGTGCTTGACGACCAGCACGCGCAGCTCGCGGTGCACGAGGCACGCGGCCAGCGCCTGCAGCTGCGTAGCGACGGCGTGTTGTTCGACTGTAGATTCCAGCGCCTGGAGAGCAGGGTGCTGCTGTAGGTTGTTGTCGGTACTGCTGCGCGCCGCGGCCAGCAGCTGCCGCAGCCCCGCGCGCAGGCGGCCCACGCTCACCTGGCGCTGCTCCGCCGCGTCGTCGTGCTGGTCGCTGGCGGCGGCGCGCGTCGCGTCATGTCCGTCCACGTCGGCCATCCGGGGTGCGCAGAGTGATGGTCCGTCCTAGCGCGTCGCGTCATGTCCGTCCACGTCGGCCATCCGGGGTGCGCAGAGTGATGGTCCGTCCTCCACGCTCGTGTTGCCGTGAAGCGGTGTGGACGCCAATGCCATGCGCTTGAAGCGACGCAAGGCAATTGACTCGCGGAGACCAACCAACGCGTGAGGACCAAATTTTGGTCCGTAGCGGACCAAACATTGGGTGTGTGTAGAAACGGGTGAATTGTGCTCATTGTGACGAACCTACTTAAGTATACTTATTTGAGTTTGTAACAGTGACAGGTTGAAGTGAAGTTCACGGGGGGCGTTCATCCTTTCGTTCTGACTTGGAATCGCGTCTTAACTTAAGCTTAGCTCAAAAGACGCTAGGGCGATCACCACATCACCTTTATTTAAAAGCCACACGACAACTTGCCTAACATGTGATGAACTTGACCTCGCGCAATAGTTGCAAGTGAGTAGTCGACATGCTACTCGGTGAAACCAACTGCGCATACTCACCGAAGCCTGCTAGCTGAATCGTGTTCACTTCATGCGCCCGTTGCGTTCTGAAGCGAAATTCATGGTGGCATCGGGCTCGCTGCTTTATCTTTGGCAAAGCATTTGCTGTGCAAGTAAGAACATGCAATTGACCTCGTTACGCGACACTGTTTGCGCGAAAAGGTTGTCGGAGGGCGTGTCATGTGCTCCTCCTGATGTTTAAGCTGTCCATTCATCGTTTCCAGCGTTCAGTGGCTCTGCCCTCCTGGTATGATATTGCCCGGTACCGATGCCTTCACGAAAGCGAGCTGCTGGGCCTCGTTTTCTCGCGCCATGCTTTAGGTTTCCAAGGCCGTAATATAGAGCATTTCCACGCGCTTGACATGCCTTCAGGATTGCGATCTCTTGTTGGACTGCTCCCCAGTGACCTGGAAGCGCATTCGCAGACTCAACTCCGATTAACGATATATTGGTCTGAGTGGCATTGTTCTCGTCACCCTTAAGTGTGGTAGTCCGTGTTTGATTTGTATCGTTTGACTGCTGAAGTGGAGGTTGGCGCTGTAGAAACAATCGGACCGGGACTAAGACGAAAGCCTTGTCTACAAAGTCGTGCTGCACACGAGGAAGCTCTGAAATTTCCAGTGCGATGTTGATATGGTTAAAAA
>JAIKVH010000116.1:0-21069 GCA_024679275.1 Phytophthora niederhauseri
CAGCCACTCCCAGAGCATGCCACTCGGAGTGCTTACCGCTGTGAGAGGTATGTCACACTCTCGCATGAGTATCTAGTAGAACCCATCGGTCAGATCAATGGCGCTGTAGATCCCGCTCCCCGCCATAGAGTGCAGCACCATGTTCTTGCGTGGGATTGGCGTCTGCGCTGGTATGGTGGCATCGTTCAGCTTGTTGAACGCGTGGACAATGCGCCGCCCGCCCGTCGCCTTCTTGACGCAAAAGGTCTAAATGGTCGGGCTAGAATGCGGCGAGATGCTTTCGCGCACGTGGCCCGCCTGGCGTCGGCTCTCGAAGAAGTCGTCGATGGCCTTCACCTGGCCACGTGGAAGCGGCCACTGCCGTATCACGCAGTACTTCGTCCCAGGCGCGAGGTCGATCTCGTGGCGCACACCTCGGTCCGCTGGGAGCTCAGTGGGGATCTTGTCGGGGGAGATGTCCGCATACTCGCGGGCAGTCTCGTACACGGGGTTACCGGACTCACCCAGAGCGTCCCTGGACTGCGCCGCGAAGCGCCCCTTGCGCGCCGACTTGGGCTCGGCGTTCTTGGGTCTCGACGGCCCTTCCTCGACCTTGACCGCGTTTAGCGCACCCACCGGGGCCGCCTCGGTGATCAGACACACTTGTTCGATCTCGCCTGCCTTCAGGTCTCGCAGGAAGTTCTTCCAGGAGAGTCCTGGGAGACGCGTGATGGTGCTGGCATCACGGGGCGGACGCGCGTCATCGAAGTCGCGCGTCCGTCGTGGAGCGTCCTCCATGTACCCGAGAGCGCACACCGACTCCTTCGGCGGGCGCTCGATCGCTGGAGGTTCTCGACGGGACTTCAGGCGGCGACGCTTGGACTTCTTCTTTCGCTTCGAGCGCGCGCTCGAAGAGGACGCGTCGCTCTCGCTCGACGATGATCCACCCTCCTCTAGGTGTGAGAGGCCACGCTCGATCACACCGGCAGCACGCGGACGCGTCACGCGCTCAGCCGCGATATCGTTGTGCGGTAGAGACTCGTGCTCGACCGCCTGCTCAGCTTGTCGCGGGAACCCACGAACGACCGTCGACATCTTGTGCGACGGGAACCCACGCCCGACCGTCGACATCTTGTGCGACGGGAACCTACGCTCGACCGTCGACTCGTTGCTCGACGGGAACTCATGCTCGACCGCCGACTCATCGCTCGACAGGAACCCATGCTCGACCGCCGACTTGTAGCTCGGCGGGAACCCATGCTCGACCGCCGACTCGTTCTCATTGCGTGGGAGCGCGCCTCGCTCGGCCACGTGTCCGTCATCGCGACCACGCGATGTCATCCGGGCATCTTCATCATTCAACAGCACGGCACAGGCCATGCAGAGAGGGCCATCGCTCGCTCTCTGCGCAACTTACGTCGTGGCTGTCTTGTCCACAACGGTGACGTGAGGCCAGTCTCTTGGAGCCACCAAGAGGTGCGTGAACACTTCTCGTACATCGAAGCCGCGTCGACGCTTGACCGACCGAGCCAGCCAGTCGATCCCCGGTTGATACCGTGCAAGCCATGGAATCAGCGCGTAATTCATCTTGATCACGAGGAAGTCGTCGTTGCTGCGGAAGCCGTCGAACGTGTACGACAGGGACGCCTCACGTCGCGCAACGCGATGGGCCTTGCCATCCGCAAGATTGACTTCCACCTCGCCCGGACCCTTCCGGACGCGAACGCTCGCAGGGAGCACCGACAGGCACGACGCGCGGAAGAAGTTGTTTGTCGCTCCTGAGTCGAGGAGCACGCGTAGTGGACGTCGGGCACCGGCGACATGGAGGCTGACGATGATCAGCCTCGTGCCACTCGTAGTGGTGGCATTAAAAACGTGCATATAGCACGGGAGGACTAGAAGGCCGGGTTGCCACTGGAGGACCCGGACCTTCGCTCCTACCAGTAGGGCGCCCCGCACCTACTGGCCCCGGCCGTTTTTTTTGTTGAGCGGCCGGGCTAGTGTTGGCATCGACGTGCGCGAGAACTGGAGCTGGCGCGCAGCCCTCAGCTGCGCGATGTCTGATCTTCCGGCAGCGGAAGCAGGTCAGAGGGCGAGCGCTCCGACCTCCTCCCCCACCATAAGCCGAGCGCCGTCGATCACCCGACGCCTCAATCGCGTCGATCTCCATGGGCTCGGGCGCGGACACCTGAGAGACTTCCGGCATAGCGCGCGCGTACGATGCCGCCACCACGTAGTCCTCGCGAAGTGCGAGGGCGAATGCCTCCTCGAGCGAGGAGGGTTCGGCTCTCGTGAGACAGTACCGTGTCATGCCTTCGCGCATCCCAAACACAAAGACATGCACCTGAGATGCCATGTCAATGGGGTGGGTAACAATGCACGACGCAAGGTGTCGTGTCTTCTGGACGTAGTCGCGCATGGACATCTTGCCTTGCTTGAGGGCGAAGAACTCCGCGCGAACGCGCGACTCGTCTTGGGACGGCTCAAACGCGAGCCGGAGGTCACTCTGGATCGCCTCCAGAGTAGGGAACGCGTGCTGATCGGCGACGAGCTTGCCGAGGGCCCACTCCTTGGCCTTACCGGACAGCCAGGAGAGTAGGAAGTTGACCTTGGCCGACGGCGCTTCGATCATGCGCGAGGCGATAGTGATGTCGATCTCACGGAACCAGCGGTTCAGTGGAAGCCGATCGTCGCCCACGCCAGAGTAGGTGGACGTCTCCAGTTTGACGACGTCGTTCGTGGAGGAGCGCGGGGAAGTTGTGACCCGCCGATTCGCGTCGGCGAGCTCGCGTTCCATGAGTTCTTGAGCAGCTTGGCGCTGTTGTTCCGTCATCGCTGCGCTCAGCAGCGAAGTGACAACAGCCTCTCCGGACACCACCGCGAGGCGATGGAGAGCTTCCCACTCAATGCGTGTGAGATGGGGGAAGACACCGTGTTCCAGGGTTGCCCCTGAAGGTCCGGACGTCGGGACTTGGCTCATCTTGGTCTTGGTCGTTGAAAGGACTACTAAGTGCTACCAGGCGTAGCGGGCCAGGTGTGTGCCTGTCACTAGCTTACACGTAGCGGTGAGGAAGCTTAGATTAGACTCGGATTTAGTGAGACCAAGTAGTCAGTCTTGGGTAAAATCAACTCTGTTTTATGATAGGACAAGGGCGGCTACCCCTGGTCTCATGTGAGCCACTCAAATGCAGGTCAACGCCTGATTGGCTGAAATGGGGTCTGGCTCCCCCACTTCAGCCAATCACGATGACCGTCAGTACACGCTTCCCGTGTACTGACTTAACTACTTTATATACTATGAATCTACCTACTTATGTAACTGGGGCCCATTACAGCCGGCGTAACCTCGCTCTGATTGGTATGTAACGGGGTTACATGGAATAGTGATCCTGTCACTATTCAGGTATGGCTACATCGATCACTCCACTGGATAGTGACCCAAGTGGCCTCATAGCCAACAGATATATTTTATATGGAACAAACTAAAGGGGACTTAGGATTTGTATGCAGGCCAAATCTGTACCAACCTATAAATACATTCAGTCTTAGATCTACCGCTTTCCAAGTCAAGTCGTCCCCTTCAGACCAGGGACACGTGAATGGCTGTTCACTTCGAGTTTGTATACTCCTGCTTCCTCTGTTAAGAAGTGCTGTGTGCCCCGCCACACCATACGACCAACGCAAGCATTCAGTTTATTTCAGCTCGCATGTTTCAGTTTACCGGAGCCAGTTGCCAGGGTGACGCCGAATTAACCTGTGTTGGGCTGGCCACAGCACCCCCTCCGGGGATACTGCTATCCCAGAATTAAGTGAATATCATCATAAGGTCACTTTAACTGACTTTCTGTCGGCTTAGGTGGTGACAAGAGCTATCTTTGTCAAATTTAAAGATGACACTTACAATTCCGTTGCTTACATTACAGCGAGAGTTGTGCGACCTCGAAAAGTGATTCGTAGTTTCGGTTTTGTGGTGCAAAGAGAACTTGTGTATAAGAGTATAATAATTTAGGTTACAAACCACTAGCTAAATGCACTGGATGGTGCTACCCAAAGAAAGAGGCAGGGTACTGTACAAGAAACAAAACAAAATGACCACCATCGTCCAAATTCAGTGGGTGCGGGGGGGGGAAGGGGGTGGGGGGGGGGGGGTCTCTTGTATATGGGAGTTTTTGAAAACGCAAATATGGTCAATATGGGAATACGACCAAAATGATTAGTATTGTACTGCAGAAAATGAAGGGACTAGCTCATCCCGCTAAAATTATCCCGTCGGTGTAACAGACCGCAGCTACGTCAATACGGCCCCGATCAGAGCGCGAAGCACCGCAAAATAAAGCTGAGTATTCATAGCTTGTTCTCGTGTTGATAAGAGCACCACTGCATGCACAACTAAACCAGCAAGATGTCGGGAAGGCACCAGCTCACTCCGGAAGCGAAAACCCTAGTAGTGAAGCTCTACGATTATTTCGTCAAGGAGCAGAAAGCAGGGCGAAGTGGAGGTCGGGAGTCGCGCAAACATGTCCAGGAGGCTACTGACTTCGGAAACAATACCATCATGCGAGTACTCCGGGCTCGCAACATCGATCCAGACACCGATTTCGTCGAGGTTTGAGGGGCATTTCGTTCAACCTAGGGTTGCCTTGCAATCTTGCCAAACCAGCTGTTAACTTATAATTTAATATTTTGCTACTAGACCGCCAAGTCGACTCGCGGATGCAAGAAGCTCTGTATTATGAACGACCTTAACGCTGTTGTTCGCGAATATGTTACCGCACAGAACAAAGCTGACAAGCCCATCACTTCCCATCAAATTTGTGACTACGTGAAGGGGGTCCTCGGAACGCGTTATAACGCACGCACGATGCGAGTATGGCTCAACGACATGGGTTTCAGACATCTATATGGCCAGAGCCGCCATTATCTTGCAGAGACCACCGGTAACGTGGCATACAGAGCCACATATTTGCAAGCACGACTCGCCAATAGGAACGGCCTCAACCATTCAATCAGCCCTGAGGTATTCCTCGACGAGAGCTACTGTAATGTTTACCACGCTACAGGCAAGACGTGGCTGGACGAGGAAAAAAACTCAGGCAGGCTAAGAGCGGCCGTGGTGCACGGTACACAACTACTTGATAGTTTTGTTTTGCCACTAGCATACTACTATGCTACCGCACCGCTAACAATTCTGACTCTGCTGCAATTTCATTTGTTTAGAATCTGCATTATCGGCGCAGAAATTATAACACGCCGAGGGAATGTCATCCAGGTGGAGTTTGTTCCAGGCTCTCTTATTCACAGGAGTTCAACTAAAAAGCCCGGCGATGAAGGGGAAGACGACTACCACGGTAACTTTTTATCCACATGGATGGCGCCAGCTACTACAAACGCTAAGACGACCCGGCTCCTACAAGACGGACCCTCAAGGCTGGAATCCAAACGTGGCAGCGCAGGAATTATAACACGTCGAGGGAATGTCATCCAGGTGGAGTTTGTTCCAGGCTCTCTTATTCACTGGAGTTCAACTAAAAATCCCGGCGATGGAGGGGAAGACGACTACCACGGTAACTTTTTATCCACATGGATGGCGCCAGCTACCACAAACGCTAAGACGACCCGGCTCCTACAAGACGGACCCTCAAGGCTGGAATCCAAACGTGGCAACAAACGCTAAGACGACCCGGCTCCTACAAGACGGACCCTCAAGGCTGGAATCCAAACGTGGCTATTCCTACGTGGTAAGCGTACATGGTCAACTATTGCCTCTACGAACATCGTTAATTATGCTGTATGTTTGCACAGGAATTGATTTTGATCCAGGTTGGTTCATCCCACAACTACTTGAGCTCGTCAAAGCACACAAGACGAAGCCAACCTACGTCGCCCATAAAATTGCATGTGAGCATGGCCATACACTGCTCTACACTCCCCCGTACCACCCTGAGCTCCAGCCTATTGAGCTCGTGTGGGGTCTTGTCAAGAACAGAATTGCGAAGCACCCTGCCGACAACCTAGCTGACCTCTCTGCAAAACTGACCGCAGAGTTCGCACGTGTCAAGTAAAAAAACTGGTGCAAGTTCTACAAGCGTGTCCTGCGATTCGGAAGGAAGTACTTGGCGGCGTTGGAGTCGTGCGAGCTTGTCGACGAAGAGGAGGGAGATTAGCCGAGAGGAGGAGAGAAGATTAGTACTTCTTTAAAATTATATACGTCATGACTGCAGTGCCACCGAGATTGGTCGTTTTCTACTTTATCTTACATTCCCCAGATGTCACGTCCTATCCACTGCTATGGACCAATAGGAATCCCGTACGCTATTACCCGTTTCCCCGAAAATACGGCGTCCAAGACAACTTTTTGCAGCTCTTGTAGCACGAAAACGGCTGCGAAGTGGCAGTTTTTAACACCTGAACCATACTCAAAATGCGCAGTTTCACTTCATATCTAAATGTTGTACCAGTTGCTTTCAAAATTGAGCTCAGCACAGGACCGTCTTTACTAACCCCTTCATTTTCTGCTAGTACAATTGAAGGATTTTATAGGACATTTTCAGGACTTGATAACGAGTAAATATTTGCCAATGGGAGCGAAGAAGGAAGAGCAAATCGGAAGAAAGGAAAGCAAACCGGCCAACCAGTTACCGCTCTGTTTTGTGATGTGGCACCACCACAGTAGATTTGTTCCTGTCCTCGTCGCCGACACCGCAATGCCGCCGTGTGTTGCGGCACGTTGATGCTGAAAGTGTACGCAATGAACGTTTTAACAGCGTCCTCAACGTTCTGACGGGCACGCCACAGTCCGGTACGCTTTGATCTGTCCCCAACTATGGTTATCAGATACCGTAGCGTACATCACTCGTTTCAATTTGAACTTGTTACGGTTTAGCCGGCTATCTACTGCCGGAAACATGCACTGCTGCAACTCCGCCTACGGAGCTGCTTCTGCAGGTTTCGAGTCGACATGTTACGTCCATCCAGCACTCGCATTGCGGGTATCTTCTTGCTGGCATCGCCACACTGCCACAGCACCCACAGCATCGCAACAGAGCAGGCTTAAAGTCGGCAGGAACTTGACAAAATTGCCCCTTCCAAGAGAGAGAAGGGCCCCAGTGGTTGCTTCGCTTCATTTTCCTACTCTCCGCGCCAAGTGCAATCACGCACCCCAGTTAGTAGTGATATCTCAGTCAATATTTAGAGTTAGGAGCTGCGCTTTACATATGTTGCTGCTACTACCGTTGCAGACCCCGCGCTTGTGTTAACGATCGGCATTTCCATGGCTGTGGTGGGGCTCACATACAAGCAGACAAATATGGCTTAGTGACACATTTATCACGCAGATTGGACCATACATAGATTCATATGTTAAGATTCGTGGTGGCGCCGTAAAAGTCCCAACTAGTACGTCTTTTGCAAAGATGGCGCCCAAGCCACGCGTCAGCGACGAAGAACGCGGGAGAATCCATGGACTCCACGAGGCCGGGTGGTCTAACCGTGCTATTGCAATCCATGTCGGTCGCAGCGACCATACGGTGGCTCGCATCGTTGCCCCAAAGGCTCCGACAGAGTCGAAGAAGCTCGGCCCCCCGCCCGTCATGTCGGACCACGAGGTGCGGCTGGTGGTGCGGAAGGCAGCGACCGGAGACTTCTCCGCCTCCCAGATCAAGGAGCTCGTCAGTAGTGCTGCCTCTCTACGCACCGTCCAGCGTGTTCTCGCGAGCGTGGATTGGTTGCAGTACACAAAGATGGACAACACGCTGGAACTCACGGCTGAGCACAAGCTCGCTCGCCGGGAGTTCGCGAAGGAATGCCTACTCTACTCCAAAGATGTCTGGCCGCGCGTCATCTTTTCCGACGAAAACAAATGGAACCTGGACGGCCAGACGGCTATCAGCGCTACTGGCAGAACCTGCGGGCCCCAAGGCGTCAAACCGTTCGGCTCCAAAACGGCGGTGACTCGCTTATGGTCTGGGGTGGCTTTAGCCGCGGTGGTAAGACTGAGCTGGCCATTCTTGTGGGTAAGCAAAACTCAGATCACTATGTGTATACGCTCTCTGAATACTTGCTTCCTTACGCCCACAAGGACTTTGGACTGGAGTATATCTTTCAACAAGATAATGCTTCTATCCATACGTCGAAGCGCACGGCCGAGGTTTTTGAAGAGCAAGAAGTGATGGTGATGAAGTGGCCCGCTCGTTCTCCGGGCCTTAATCCGATAGAGAACTTGTGCGCCATTTTGTCGCGTACGGTGTACGACAACGGCAAGAAGCAGTACTCCAGCGTGTCCGAGTTACGCAAAGCGGTCCTGGCGGCGTGGGAATCTCTGGACCAAGCAACCCTGGTAACCCTGGTGGACTCCATGCCCAAGCGGCTCGTCGAAGTGCTGGAAAAGAAAGGAGGAAAGACGCACTACTAGTTGACCCACATGTTACAATCATTAATAATATTTGAATCTTTGTATGGTCCAATCTGCGTGATAATTGTGTCACTTAGCCATATTTGTCTGCTTGTATGTGAGCCCCACCACAGCCATGGAAATGCCGATCGTTAACACAAGAAGCCATATTTGTCTGCTTGTATGTGAGCCCCACCACAGCCATGGAAATGCCGATCGTTAACACAAGCGCGGGGTCTGCAACGGTAGTAGCAGCAACATATCTAAAGCGCAGCTACTAACTCTAAATATTGACTGAGATATCACTACAAACTGGGGTGCGTGATTGCCCTTGGCACGGAGTGTACACGAGTGTGGCACCTGGGCTGTCGTTTAGCTTGTTGATGAGCTCGGGTACAACAGCCGAGTCGAGATAGTATTTGAGTGCGGCGTCTAGCCCGTCAAATGTCACTGTACCAGCCCCAATAGCGCGCGTCTCCAGCTCGCACATGATGGCATTCACCATTGCCGATCGCGTGACGTCAATATGCTCATTTTTTGTAGATTTGCATTGAGTAGTGTCTTCATGCTGCAAAAGGGAGCAGAGCAACGCTCCTTAGCCTCGCTGCGAACACAGGGGGCGCGAGATGGGCTTTGATGACTTAGACAATGAAGCAGCCGTAGGTGTTCTGGTACACTGCTCGCTTACGGTATTGCTCTTGATCTCGCTAACTTTCTCCCTAGCTCGTCCCAGTCGACGATTGCCATGTTTTCGATCGAGGGGGAGTAATATGGATTTTTGAATACTGATGCGGGCAGGAAATATGTCCTACAAAAGTGGGTAAAACTGGCCCTTGTACTGACTCTATACAAAATCCCTGTTTGTGAGTTGATGTTTTGTCTTTGCTCTTGCGGGTGGTTACTCCTCGATCGCTGGGTAATTGATACTGCTCAGGACGGAGTACTTGTTCCCCGCGGAAACACAACTCGATCAGCCGCCATCACCCAAATCCTAGCTGGGCTCAGCAAGTCCAATAACCGTGAAAGGACACCCAAGCGCGCGTCGCCGATGCCACTGACAATGCTCTCACGAAGATGATGGGCTTCCTGGAGTCCACCTCGATGTTCAACGAGACTATGAAGATTTGGTTCTCAGCGGTCTGCTTACTCAGCTTCTATGGGATGAGTCGTATCAGCGAAGTTCTGCTCATGAAGAAAGGCGACATCCAGCGCGGACTGCAACGTAAGTCACGAGCAAACGGCACCGAGATCCGCTTCGACTGCTTCACCATTCGTGACCGAAAGACAGACCACGACCCACTCGCCAGCCGGACCTTTTCGCTGCACCATAACCATTCGTGACCGAAAGACAGACCACGACCCACTCGCCAGCCGGACCTTTTCGCTGCACCATCTGCCGAAAGAGGAACGAGCTGCCGAGGCGTTGACTTACCTGGAGAGGTGGTTCGCATACGAACGGATAAAGCTACACCAATTGTATTGTTGTCCTCAATTGTACTATTTGGACCAGCATATTTTAAAGCCTACAAACATGTCATATCCAATTGTGTATTTGTTATGCACTTATGAATCTGATCCTCTCTAGCTTACTAGTCATCGCATGAGTGGTCATCATCGTCGGAGTCATCCGACTCGCTGTTCAAGTCGCTTGGGTGGTACTCCTCTGAGCTGCTGGCAGCTCTTTCCACTGCGTCGGAAGCCAATTCCTCCGATTCATGTGACCCATCATATTCGAATGTTTGGTCTGGTTGACGGTCGTCGCCTTCACTGTTGCTGCCGAGTAGGTTCACAGGAAACGGGGACTTGCACTCAGGACAAAGGAGATCTCGGCGCCTAGTCAGGCCCAAATATGCCCTATTGTAGGGTATGAGACAGTCGTAGTCCAGCTTGGGGTGGCATTGCGACCGATCCAGTACGATACCAGTGATGCCATTTTTGCAGACGAAGCCCGTTGAAGGGGCGGGGACATGCTTCACCACCACTACCCCGTCCTTTTCAACTTCGATTTGCACCACAGCGCGGCAGTTAGCGCATCTTGGGTCATGCTGAAGACTTTCAGCATGCAGTGTCGGTGGATAGGCTGGCGGCAACTTTCGCACACCCTGATGGCCTTCTCTCCGTCCCCCCGGTATCTTGGCCGCGAAGGGGGCATAAACATACCAGGCAATCACCCACACCATCACGAGGCTGCACAGCGTTCGCTACAATGTTCAATGTTCGCCACACTGCACGCTTGGCCGACAGCTGCTGTCGAGGTCGAGTTCGCTACAATGTTCAATGTTCGCCACACTGCACGCTTGGCCGACAGCTGCTGTCGAGGTCGACGAATCCAATTCGACACCCAAAACAGGTGGGACATTGGTTGCAAGCTCCTCGAATTCGAAATTGGCCCAGTCGAGTAGGCTCTCCATGGTCTCGTCTTGGGCATCCACAGATAGACGAGTGTTTAAACTGTCAGGGGGTGCAACAGTATAATCACGACCTTCAACGTCATCGTCGCACTCTCGCAGCAGCTGGTCGAGATGCGCAAATTCGTCCGCTTGCACATCAGTTGAGACGTGATCGACACGGGGCGAACCTTGATTACGCCGGCGGCGGTGCCATGCGGCGTCCCGCTCTCGCTGTGCATGCGCCATGCCGTCAAGATGCTCGACCAGCTCCGTCAGCGTTCAGCACCGTTTGGATGCCTGGTGCCGAGCAAGGTGGCGACGGTTGCCCTTTATCCACTGCCAGCACTTCGCGAGACAAACATGGGAGGCCTCGGCAACGCTTAAGCAGGTGGTGCTGCATATTGTCAGAGCGACCGAAGTCGTGCAGGCAAGTTTCTCAGATTGTAGCCATTCCAATTTTCGAAAAGATAACATCAATTAAAAATTACGTCGATCAAATTGTGATGGAATATATTTCATGGGACCAAACCTACGTTGCCGCACGTGCGCTGTGAGTTTGTCGCACCTGTAGAGCAGAGGGCTTCACGGTTGTTTTGATAATGAGTGCCATAGTGGACAGTTGGGCTGTAGGCGCTGGATGCCGCTCGTGCGATATTTATCCATTATAGGCCGAAAATGACTTTACCCTTACCCCTAATCTGAATATACAGAATATTGTACACTGTTCGTTGTGGAACAGGTTCTGATTCGGCGTCATCAAATATACCTAGCCCTACTTAAAATCGCACAGTTCCAACGAAGTGCTACTTCACGGCGACCCGTCAGAATTTGGATTCTTCTGAAAACGTTGGGCAACAGATAGACAAAAGATGGATAGTCGTTAAACGGCAAGTCCAACGATTTCGAATATCGAGTTGAGTCGTTTGGAGTCTGTTTCTGTTTGGCGACTCAATAGAGCCGGAAACGTGGGCCGCGTACACAAGAATGTGTGATTGATGTAAGTTTGTGGGTTGGATAGAAAAGCGGGATAAAGCAAGGCACCAAGCGACCCAAGCCACTTGTGTACTATGACGTGACTGCACCCAAGGACCATACTAGCGCTGGGTCCCGAACCATGGCGCATGTAAGGACCTCATCGTGTCGGTGGCTTCACGCAGGTGCAGAAGGCCCGCCAACTCACATTCTTGACTGGCAGGGTGCAGCCAAGACCTAGAAGACGCGCTGTGAGCTGTGAAGAACAGGATTTTCGCAAAGAACGAGGGCGATATTTTGCCGCAGTCGTAGTCGAGCCTGCACAGCAAGACAGGCCCGGGTATCAAGAAAGACGAGGATTCCGTCATTAGAAGAGCATCAAAGAGCGGGAACAAGGTGCGCAAACTAATGGAAATGTGATAACGCTCCTGTGGATTTCTCCGCCGAACCCATTGAGCAGCTGATCCATATCGTTCAAGGCCACTGACACGTGTCAATCAAGGTGCAACTGTGCCACGCGGATGGATCTGGGCCTCTAACGGGTGGGCACGAGCCGTGCGACAAGGTGTCTGAGTCAGAGATCTGGACGGACTTCGCTCAGACCCTGGACTTGGTCGATGTGCGTCCAAGGTCTGAGATCTTCGGCATTGGATGTCTCAAGTCTGAGCGGGGCCTGAAAGCTGAGCGGAAGTCGCGCAGAGGCAGCGCTCAGCCTCGAGTGTGGTGACCAGAGTTCTTGCTCAAGTCGAGAAGCTGAGCGGAGTGGCATAAACCCGAGCGGGTTTGTCGGAGTCCAATGAGAGTGTCGTGTAAAGAGTCACTGGACTTAAGTCCAGACAGTGGTACTGGCGGCGAAGTTGGTGGTACCGGCGAGTACACTCATCGGTTGAATCAGCCATGAGCAAGCCTACATTGGGTGCGCATCCTCTAGATCTTGGACGCTTCCAGCAGCTTCAATGTCTCCCAGTGGCTCCAAGACAATACGTGCCAATATAGAGCACCGGTATTGGTCAAGGCAAAGATATAAGCGGATCTCAAGCGGATCTCAAGCGCGCTTTGCTAAGCATACAGCCGACGCTCTTCGTGCAGCTAGTCAGTGTGTACCCAGAGGGATATTGCGCCCCCACTCCGATCAGCTATAGCAAATTTTATGTAATCGCGGATACAGCAGTTCAGTTTGTCTTTCGCGTAACGCATCGTGTAACGCCGTTCGAATAGTCATTGGCTTTGTTATACATGACAACCTCGTACTTACCTGGATCTCATTTCCTTCGATACAACTCCCAATTTACTTTTGGTCCTTTTTCTGGTTTTAGCCAAACCCCCGCTAAATACATGGTATTAAAATTCACTTATGTACGAGATACTTAAGTGGATTTTGGAACCGAATGACCGCTCGACTGCGCTGCACGAAAGTAATTGCATCCGAGTCAAACTCGTTCAGCTCGCTTTCAGCAGTGGGTCCGTCCTTTGCGTTCACGGTGTCTGTGTCATTCATAGACCGGTGTAGGTGCGTGACTAATTACACGCCGCTTGCACAATTCAGATGCTGGGTTTATTATTAAATATGGCTACTTAGGGCATCACCACTGCGGGCCTAAATTTGCTGATAAAACAGCAAATTGCTAATCCAATAACGAGCGGCCACACCCATCGCACGCATCAAACTAATATAACAAAAAACGTCCCGACTCGACAGCAAATATGCTCAATTTATTTCCACATTTGGTGTCAGAAGCAAATCATCGGATCCGAGATTTATGGCGACTTTTCTCGTAATTGAATCCGTTATTCACTATGTTTTACCGAGCAGTGGGCACAGTACTAAGATCTCAATTGGTACAGAAAAAAAAACTATTGGTAAAGAACGGAGATGCCACATTCAAACCGCACCACACGTTCACCTCTTTGCCTCGACGCACCTTCTATTTACCAACTGAATGAGAGCAGCAAATTTGTTTCGTATCAATTTGCATAAGATGATCATCTGTTAGATATGTTTCTTCGGATGGTAGCATTTTAAGGACGCGCACATTAGTAGGAAAACCCGCTCTCAAATGCGTCCTAAATGTTTTAGTTTGTCGAGTACCGCTCGAGGAGAGCAGCGGTAGCATGTGTAGAAGAAGTCACTCTTTCTTTTGGATGTAATTATGTTTGATGGGCCGATAAGGTGAGGTGTTGCTGGATCATGGTAGGCTATGCTTCCTCACCAGAGTTACGCAAATCAACTAAAGAATTATCGTAGCTACGCTCGTTTTCAATAGTCTGCATCCGTGCTGTAGCTGGGACGGGTAGCTCTTCAGTAATTGTTGTGCGTTTGGCTTCGACCTCCATGTGGCCGCAGATACACCAGGCGCTCTGGCTGCTTCAGATTGTGGTATGTTTTTTTTTTTTCTTTTCGGTGAAACGGTACTGACACTGGCATCTGAGGGGCGACCATGCAACAGGCGGCTACGACCGTGGCTAGTGAGACAATTCTGAACCGTGAGATTGACGGGACAAATTCTACAGGCGGGGTTGGATTTTTTTCTGGATTGATGGGTTGAAGTTGCTGATGTTGCAGTAGTCGACGCAGTGGTTACCGCGACTTTCCGATATTTTTGGTGGAGTTTAGTGGAGAACTATCGTGGAGCTTGACGAATTTAACAATCTGAAGCTTGCTGAGGACATGGTGGGGGTGGGGGGGGGGCATAGCGGAGATAAAGTCTCCGAGCAAAGTGGGGATAATTGCGTGGAGCGGGTTGATAAAAGTGACCAAGGCGCCGCTTCAAGTTCGTGGTCTTTTTAAAAGACGCCAGCGAAAAAAATCCAAAACCTTTTCGGGAGCAGACACGTAGCGAGCGTTTTCCTGATCTCAAAACCATTTGTAACAAGGCAAAGAACGGCAAGTTCGACTTTTGAGCCGAAGAAGGATTCCAAAGCATGGTTCCTCTTTGCGATCGTTCATCACCACCGCTATTACTCCGCATTCTACAGTGTGACTAAGGGCTGTCGGTGCAACATCTGCAGTTGCATTATGCCAAGTTGATTTTTACCAACTCGATTTGGTACGTGAGGGAAATTTTCGTACGCAGTGGAACGAGGAACGTAACGAGTTCATGTGGGAATGTTTTGCGATTAGTGTCAAAGTCGTACACTAAACATACGAAAAACATCCGCATTATGAGTGGCAAATGAGCGTCAACCAGTGTGCCTCGTCGCAAAATGCAAATTGTCCCATTTTGCACTAAAGCACAGTTGTGCCGGGTGGACTTCTGCAATTTACTTGTAGAAACCTACTCACACCTAATGAACGAATGGGATCTCCAAAAGAATGGATAGACCCGTTTCGTAATTGCCGGCAGTCACTCCAACTATTTGTAGGTTTATGCAGACGTTCCTCAAAGCACCTGGAAAAAAATTCGGAAGAACCGCACCAGGAAAAACAACCGATTGGGTATCAGTGCTGCTCGAATCGAATGGTATGTCTGGTCGACCAATGTAATTTATTACAGATGGTGGTTCCTGGTCTAATTCCCAAATTTTACCCGCCTAACGCCCTCAAAATGAATGAGCTCACAGCAGGGCCCCACAAAGTTGTTAAATGGATTTACCACAAGAAGCACACGTGGGAGGTGAGCCCAAGCAACCATATCTGTAGTAGAACTGGGTGCCCGCAGTGCTTATACAAGTCCGAGCAGTGCACCCCCGAATTTTTCCAGAAATTAGTGCCGGGCATGCTCTTGCTTCTAGGCCTTTGTTGCGTATTTAGCCGTACCGATCAGCTTGTCCACGGTGCCTTCACGTTGCCCGACCCTTCTAATTTAAGATGCTCGACTACGTGTGTTGCGGCGAGGCCGACTACGAGCTCGATCTATATGAGGAATAAGCTTGCACACAGGGACAGCGGTTCCGAATAAGGCATCCCCAACTGAGCTTACCGCAGCTACAAAATCGGGACAAATATCGTAATTTGCTCTAAATACACAACCACACGGCAACGTTTATTCATCTAATATATTTCAACATTACTCCGAACCACGGAAAACGAGGTTTTCTGCGCTGTAATTGTTGATGATCGAGGTCGCCGACCGAAGGAAGCGCGGTACCTGAAAATACTTTGTATGCTGCGATGGCGTTGTACAACTTCACCAGATGGATCAAAACTTCTAAAGACTTCAGGCTATGCATACTCCACCGAATTCACAACACGCCGAGCAAAACGCGCCGAGCAAAAATCGTCGATTCTCACTTACGTAACGCAAGTAGGCACGGCAGACGTAGGAAGATGCATGGAACAGTAGGCTTAGCAAGTCGAAGTGTGTGTGTGTTGTGGGTGGGGTTGGAACCCTATAGGGGTAATTACGCCATCCATCGCACATCAAATTATCCACTTGGCTCCGCCAAGATGCTACACCCCGCATTTTACCTCTCTCGGTAATTTTACAAATCATGACCCCGGCGTTTGCTGGTTCAGGTGACCTGTATAGGAGGGCATCTAATAAATGCTCTGCCCAGGCGAAGGATTGCACTGGCCTGATAAACACCGTGCATAATACCCACTTCTACCCGTGTAACCGGCCTATATATCATGTATAGATTGCAGTCGAGTTTGAATGGTAGCGATGTGAGGTAGGTCCAGACTTTGTAGATCTTCTTGAACTTCCACGCAGTCACTCAAAACGTAAAGCAATTAAACCCAACCAGGTAGGGTCCGCCTGCATGCCAACGCCGACTCGGTCGATCACATACCTTCCAAAAGTTCTGGTTTAGCATTAAACTACCGCTTTGGTTAGAGAATCCGTATTTACATCCACTGTCTGAAGTAGCCGTTCTTTGCAAAAGTATTCGACGTGTTGGATAGAGACCGAGGGGTAATTACGCCATCCATCGCACATCAAATTATCCACTTGGCTCCGCCAAGATGCTACACCCCGCATTTTACCTCTCTCGGTAATTTTACAAATCATGAAAATCATGAAAAATAGCAGGTAGGACCTGGAATCCGCTGTTATCGCGAGGAGGACAACAAGAAACGTTTTCATTTCTTTAGTCAGCTCTCTCACTAGTTATCTCTGGTCAGGCAGGACATGCTAGCCTTGCCGCAAGATTATACGGATCTACAAGCTCACCTGTGTTAATCGTGTAGCGCCACCGATATGCATCCGGGTTTCAGCGAGAACGCCCAGATAGGCGATCGATCAGCGCCCTTCACATATTGTGTCGAGCCAAGGCGGCATCAACATCTTGGGGGACGATGTGGTCTATGATGCAGTTGCAGAGATCACTCCTTGAAGATTTAATTATCAGTAAAACTTCTTGTAGGTAGATGTCACAGTCTTGGGCGCTGTACTCGGTGCGGTTCACCAGTATCAACTCGAGGTCAGCTTTAGCGTCATCCTCATCTGAGAACAGGTTGTGGAGGTGGGGGTAGGAGCTTCATAAACGCTGATGCGGGCGAGAGACGAGGAGCGCCTGATCGACGGGGGAAGGGGGGGGGTAACTTCGGGCAGATAATATCTTCAAACATCCAGGGTTTTGTGTCCTTTTATTAAGTTACAAGCCTTTTCGGTGTGCCTCATAAGACATGCCAGCTATGGTAATTTGCAGGATACATATTATGGATGCGTATGGATTAGAATTTTTTGTACTTGTCTATCCCACGAATATATGATAATTTCGAAATTATGGTGCATCTTCGCTTCTACTAAAGATGTTTTGGTCATGGGAGACCTTATTACGAAGGTTAGAGGCAAACGCTAACGCCGGATTATTGCTGTACATTATTTGTGAGAGCCGAAGGAGACTCAACGCCTTTTCCGCCAGCAATTTTAGTCTTCTGTATTGTTTCGTAATTCTATCAAAACCTAACAATAATACATCGAAATTTTAGGATACGATTGTCAGTGATAGGTTGGTGGACCATTTAGAGCCTTTACTTTTCGTTCTCGCTGCGCCAGCGACTTTAGCCTGGGATGAACTCCACGGGTCTTGGTAAGTCGGGACACCTGATTTACGCTATTTTCCACCCTCTAGCCTGACAACTAATATCGAATCGGCACAAAGCATAATTCCAGACATAACCTTCGAGAGCGTTTTACTGAATGTCTTCACCCTCCCAACATTATCTCGGCTCAATAGACCGGGGTATGACGGCCAGCGCCGTAGCGGATGCAAGCCGCCTTGTTCATTTGTTGAAATGCAGATATTGGCGTCTTGGAGAGCCACCTTATATTTTATCACCTGCCATCACATATGGTATAAATTATTGAGAGGTAGAGGTCAGGGTACTGAGTAGAGTGAGCATTTTGCGCCATACAAATATAAGTCAGCATTTCATTTGAAAAGTGGCGTAAAAATCGGTTTGGACACGGCTTGCCAGCCACGTAAACGTGCACGGTTTGTGGGAAGGGTCTCATTCTGAAATCGACTCCAAGCCACACACACACAGCTGCCGCTGCTGAGCCATGGTGAGCAGGACCCGAGGCATGGACTGGATACAAAGAATCGACGCATGATCTCCATGGCTTAGGTCGGGTGGTCCCAGGAAGCTTACGGCTGGATTGCTATGCCAGGAGAAAGCACTGTGAGCAAAATTTTACGGGGCGGGACGAAGCTGCGTGGCATCGCAACCGACTACCAGGACCTACAGCGAATGCGCGCTGCTCAAATGATGCAGTTGGAGCGTCATCTAGACAAGTTGTTGGACTTATATAAAGTTCGGTCAAGTCTCACTTACTACTCTTTTCTTGTTAGAATGACCGCTGCTGTGCTGAAAATCCCAGCGTCCAAGCTGACCCAGAAGATGAAGGCTGCCGACCGCGTGATCCTGCTGCTGTACGACAATGCGCCAGTGCAGTCGGAGGAAGAGCTGACGCACGTGGAGATCGCTAGGCTGCCGAAGAACACCACGGTGTTGCTGCAGCCGATGGATCAAGGAAAATTTTCATGAATCAAGGCGTGTATACTGTAGGACCTAACGACCGCTGTTATACTATAGGCACTGTGCTCCCCGAGGACGAGAACGCCCAAGCGATCGATACGGTGGAAACCATACCGCGGCTTGGTGATGCACGAACCGAGATGTCAAAACGCAGTGCTGGCTAACTGCTGGAGACACACAGCGTTGCTATCGGATCGAGTTATGCATGTGGACCACATCCTCAATTTATTTAATACATTGTCGCCTTGTCGCATTATTGTAACCGCCCTCTAAGCTGAATATATCAGATGGCTCTACAAGACGCCGATATCTGTAGCGTTTGTGGTGTGCTCATTCACGGGGTCAGTTTGTCGATATAAATATGCAAATGTATACAACACTCGGGCGGCATTACTATTCGCGGCTAGATTTATCTTATTGGCTGGTTTACCAGGTTCAGATCGTCTCCGATATAGAGATAGATGGAATACCTGAGGCTACCACGAAGGCAGATACATAGGTGCTTGCATTATATGGCTTCCCGCTAAATGCAACACCTTACTTTTGAAAGGTGATATCCTGAAATTTTGTCGAACTAGTACCTTTCGCTTTGGTGTCACCAGCCTTGGTGTACTAAATCGCATGGAAAATCTATTAGAAGGTCTCGGGGTAACATTCACTAAATCGTTAATTTCTACGAATACCAACGAGGATTTACACGCGGAAAAAACATTACTTATTGGGGTGGTGTGAGCCAAACTGTTCGATCTTTTTTTCAGACACTGATTATGTGTGCCGAAGTTTGCTACCGCTGAACGCAGACAGTGGTGATGTTTTTTTTTATTTTTTTTTCTTCGAGTTCGTGTTCGGATTATAGGTAGACCGCGAGCATGGTATTGACATAATCCGCCCTACGAAGGTGACACTATTTCTGAGGAAACTTAGTCCATATCAAAGTTCGGATTCGAGAAAGCATAGATTGAAATGACCAATCGGGATGGAATTTTTTCAATACGATCTTATTGATTTAGTATGCCACTGCAAACACAACTCTCGTCGGTCTTAACGAGTAGGTCGTCGGTATCATCGGAGAGCACGGTACCTATCCCTTTGGTGATTTGCGTAAACATTTTCATACCCTCTTTTGTAACAACTAAAAAGGTACATGTTTATGTATCATCCAATACTGAAGTCAAGTCTATTTGGTTTGTACACAAAAAATGACCGCATACCACTATCCTATCTCTTACACACTAAAGGTCCAATACCTCGAGTACCTCTTTTTCGTCACGCAATAGGATTAATCACTAAATTTTATAGACTGTAAGCAAGTCGGTGAAGGCAAGCATACTCAATGATGATGATCTACATTTCTGTTTAATTTCAGAAGATGAACCGACAAGTTATCTTGCAGGTACGGGCGTCCTGGTTGTGGTTACCTTTAATATTATGCACTAAACGACAACAACACATCCCTATCGTAAAAGCTAGTGTTTCCCAGAAATGGGATAGCTCGTTCCAATCGTATTCCCAAGTGGCTTAGTCGTGCTGCACGTGCGGTGCACTAGTCGCTCCGTGTGTGGAGTTAAGCTCTCAAGATCTTCCCGTTAACCCTTACCGTAATGCGCTCCAGTGTGCGTCAGTGAATAAACCCACCGGTAAAACCCACTAGATTCGTACATAGTAGGCATATATCCAATTTAATCCATCTGGCTTCGTATAACCTTCATTGGGTGATTGGGATTTGATGTTATCCCTCGCCGATACAAACAACAATTAGTTGGGCGTTTTAGTTACACACAGGCTACTAGCAATTAGATGCCAGCGAGGCTTTCTAGAGTGAAGTGTAGTTAATTTAGGTTTGTAGCCGCAGCATCTAGGTTGTAGAGGATCGATGGCGGTTTCAGCTAAGAAAATCCACCAGCGGTTCTGAGATAAAAAAAAAGGTAAACTAAGTAATACAGTTATAATGATACAGTTACGCTAAGAATTGATTTTTTATTTATTATTTACAATAAAAGTATAGGGTTTTTTTCTTCGGAATCGTTGCATCTCTGCAGAAACGCAGGATTAAAATCCAAAGAACAACATAATATGTGAGGCTGCGCATTAACGTTTTGAAGCAGTTCTCAGGATTTTTATCCAGCCACTTGCGTCGTCACTTGGGCTTTGCCACGTTCTGTGTCTTGACTGAGCGCACATCGAGCGGAAGTATTGCCAAGAAGCGTTTCTTGTCCTCGCCAAAGCTTTCAGGGTCCCACGGGCGACTGCCCGTGAAAGCGTAGGCAGATAGAAGCACCTCCAACGCCTGGCGAGAAGCTCGTTGACTGCTGGGTGCTGCCTGGGCAGCGTACTTGAACGGGCCCATCCAGTCAACAGCTCGCACAGTGACGTCACCGAAAATCGCACCCCTCCTAGTCTTGTCTGGAGTTCCACGT
>JAIKVH010000117.1:7404-21063 GCA_024679275.1 Phytophthora niederhauseri
TATCGTAGTAGTCAATGATCCCATACACACCGATGAGTGCAAGCACCGAGACTCTGGGTTTTCTCTTGAAGCCACCGCGAACAGCCACCGTCTTTCCCTTCAGTGAATATCCGCGCCCCAAATCATTCCTCTATTATCAAAGGAGACTTCGTCCGAGAAAACCAGATTCTGGTGCCTCCAATCAATTGTACTCAACTCCTGCATAAACCGAAGAATGCCAAGTTCCTTGATGTGCATTGCTCTCAGTTCCAAGCCTCCGTCGTGAATACTTCTAAGCCGAGGTTGTAGTATCTGTATAAGCCGTGCAATACGCTATTTGGGTGTGCTTGTTCGTCACAGCCTCTTCCATCGTGCTGGGCGTGAAGAGGATCCTGCCAGCAACTTCTGCACCAAGTTCAACACCGGCGGAGAAGTCCAAGAAAGTAGCATGACACAAGCGAGATCACCGGTTCCTCCAGCAGTCAGAGGACAAACCGATTTTGTTTTAGTTATAATGGGGTGGTACGATTTTGAGTGCGTGCTGCCTGCAGCAGACGGCCCTAGTTCAATAAATAAGAACCGCATGGTAAATTACGAATAGTAACGCTCAGATACATATATTACGAAATAGATTGCAACTAAGGATCAAAGTCATAGTCAGGGTCGATGATGCCGACTTCTACATCGAGAAGACCCGCGTCCTTGAGCAACGCAAATACATCCACATCTCCATCATGTTCTAGTAGAGGCGGCAGCCTAACCTCTTCAGCAACCGATGACTTGTCGATAAATCCTGCCTTACGAAACCCGTTGCAGATAATAGTCGCGGCCATGTCGTTCCACACCTCATGTATCCATTGCGCCATCTCAACTGGGTCCGGAGCCTTCATTTTGAATGCGTGGCCTGGAATTCGGTTGCGAAGTTGATCTCGAATCGACCTAATTCACTTCCGCGGCAGCCTATCTTTCAGCGGCTTCATCCAGGCGATGTCCGCTGGCTGGCGAACAGCGGTACAGTTTGGGGGGCACATTCTCCAGAAAACATTAATTGTTGTTGCATAAGCGACGACTTCAGCGGTTCAATGTCCGCTAAAGTCGTCCCATAGGAGAGGTCTTTAGCAGAACTGTGTGGGTTTAAGGCACAACCCCACCCAAGCCCGCCACTGCTGATTTGCTACAAGTCTTTGTGGGTTGTCTCCACCAGCACATGGTAGAGGCACGATTTACATACCGCTAGGCGAAGAATTAGCTTGTTCACCAAGTGCTCATGCGAGACGCTCTTTTTTTAAAAGTAATATTAAAGAATAATTGTCTCCAGGCCGAGATACTTCTCAAAGCTCTCGCTTCGTATGTACCTTCGATCAAGTAAGTCTGCTAAAGAAGGGTATGGTGCCGCCTAATTGTTGAGCACTATTTTAGTACCAGCATCGTGCTTTTAGCGAACTCATGGAGGTAAGTTACTAAAACATATGTCAAACTCGCACAGTTTGATCTCTCCAACTTGGTGGACTCGCAAGTGTTTACCCAATTCAAGTGGTGGTTTTCAATCCAACAAATTGGTGGGGCTAGGACTAATACCAGCTGTGATAACCCACAAAGTAACTGTGTAGGTTTTGCTAAAGACCTCTAGTAGCAAAATAGGTTCTTCCGAGTTTGCACGACCAGCAAAGTAGTGACGTAAAAACTCCATAGCAAGCTCGGACTCGAACCAGCCTTTTGCGTTGCAGTAGATTGGCATGCCCGTCCGAGCTTGTACAGGCTCCAAGCTCCTCCACATGCCAACGCTGAATCCGTGGCGGTCACGAGTGTTCGCTAGCGCCGTTTCCGGCACTTGAGACGGCTTGCACTTGTAGACGAGCATCGGAGGGTACTTGGTACCGCTCGAGTCGGCCAACACCATGGCCGTCAGCCGTTGCTTCTCCTTGTTACCACCACGCACCCAAACGGTCTTTTCACCACGCTTGTTGATGGTCTTTTTAGGCAAGTACTTGTAGAATACTGCCGTTTGGTCAGCATTGTAGACCTTAGAGGCACCGAGCTCAGCCATTTTGCTCCTGACTTTAACAGCAAAGTCAGTAGCAATTTGCTTTGCGTCTGCGGGCGTTACTTGGCCTTGGCGGGTCCGACACCACATCGCCAGGCGGTGTCTTTTGCGAAACAAACTTTGCCACGTACTGCTAGCCTCAAACTTCGCCACGCCATATTCCTTGGTAACCTCCAAAGCCTGGAGCTGGAGCATTATGGGAGTCACAGGAACACCTTCATTTCGTAAGTCGTTTACCCACCTACAAATGCAATTATTGAATTAGAACATCAATAATAAATATCGGATGAAAACAAACCAGCAGTACTTACTGAACTAGATCTAGCTCTGCTTCCAACGGCAGCGATGTTGCGACTCCTGCTGAGCGGTTCTTCTTCATGTTGCCTGTCCTCGCCGTCTGGCAGGTTTTATAATGGCGGCACGGTTCTTGTACCACTCGTAGACCTGATTTGTAGACGTCTTGAGCTTGTTGGGGGCAATGTGGCTGAAGTAGCGCTCTAGTGTTGACTGCATATTATGGTCCTTGAACCAGTTAATCACGTCCAGCTTCTTGTAGTAAGAGACAGCAGTGCGGGAGTGCTTCCGCGGCTTCCGCCCGGGGCCGTCGATCCGCGTTCGGCCTTTCGGCGTCTTGGACTTGTGTGAGGCCTCTGAAGGCGTAAATTACGAGAGGTACTTCAACCGCTACTTCAACCCGTTATAACTAAAAATCAGCAGGAGAAATCGCGCTGTAAAACTCCGACGCAGCCATTGGCTACTCATTATAACTAAAGTCGCATTATAACTTTAAAAAAGTCGGTACTCCGCAGAAAGCACCAACGATGGCAAGTTCCACGACTACGTGGAGAAGGGACCACAAAAGCTGCGAGGGCAGTGCGGACAGGGAGAGCACCGTCAACAGCGAGAGCACCGTCAACAACGAGAGCCCCGTCAGCAGGGAGAGCACCGTCAGCAGGGAGTTTACCGCCAGCAGCGAGAAAACTGACACCAAGCACCAAAAAGCACCAAGATCTTCTGCAAGTGCTTCAACCACAACAAAATCTTCAACTGCAGGTAAAATGCGCACTGCGAGGACTTCAAGCAATGCTCCGGGCAGATCTCCAACAACAGCGCGATGAGATCCAACATCAGAGATAGAGCCCCAATAATAGCGCGATGGGATCCAACAGCAGCGAGAGCTCCAACAACCAACTGCAGCAAGATACACGCCGGCCAATCCAAGAGCTCCGAAAGCATACAAAAGCGCAAACACTCCCTCCGAGAACAGCGGTAATAGCACCAAATCGAAGAGCCCAACAGCAAGCGGGAGCCTCGAGAGCAGCAGAAACCTCGCTCCGCCTAGAATCCAATAGTTTTGAGACGACTACCGATCGATCCAGCAAGGCGCAAACAACAGGGAGGGAGAGTTCGCCGACCCCAGCAAGAAATCAAACACCGCTGCATAATCCAATACCGAAAAGCTGTATACACCAAGGCAAAGCGTATCAGTACCTGCCGGACATCAGCACGAGATGGTTAGTACTACACCTTACCGCGGCGAAGCGTCCAGATAGCCTGCACGACCCACAGCGCCAACGCTTACCAGGAAACCGAAGAATGCGCACTCTATAAAGTTGCCGCGAGTTTACTCCTCGATGATAGGATAAAAGCGAATCAATGAACTGGTTTTGACCAATGATATTCATCTGGCGGTTTGCTGGCGGTTCCTTCACTCCCGCCAAACTGACCCGATTTGGCAAATTTGGGCGGAATCCACAATACTCCTTCAGCATTTTCGTATTCATGTTTTGTTTCGTCTTCACAGAGATAGAACTCAACCAATAACGGTAGGCGTGTATTGCCTGTTCCTGCTCCTTCTTCTTATTGATATTATCAGAATCGTATACCCTGAGGTTGTACGAGAGTTTCAATACAATAAGGTTATCGGAATATTTGTAGTCCTGATATCCTGTTTCCATACCTGCAGTTTATCTTTTGGTTGTATATACCCCCCAGATGCCTCGACATCATAATATTTTACTTTCTCGTAAATATATATGTACGCTGCGCTGATGCTAAATACTATGGCTAACTGATTTATCATCATTTACAAGCATGCATATACTGCAAACACTTGGTTCCGACTACGCATCCAAAATACACTTTATATCCTCGTTTGATTTGTTGTGGCTGGAATTATGGCACATTATTACCATTATGATAGCAGTTGCATTGCTACATACGTGGGATGAGGCAGGCAAGTGATTGAGAAAATATATGAGTTTGGATCTATTACAACGGCGTGGTTGAGGCGCCAACGATGGTGACCATTTAGATAATATGGGTTCTCACGGTTGGTAGTTTTGCAGGTTGCAGGTTTGGTCAATTAGCCAATCATGGCTGACCTGCAACCTTCTAACCGTGAGGACATGAAACCTGCGCTCCCAATGCTTTTGATGAATTTTATCCAATAATAGACAAACTGTTGTTGGCTGGCTAGTGGTATACCAGAGGTCGACATAGTGAAGGAAGGAACTCGCGCGGCCACGGACCTGTTTCTGCATGCCCGTACACTGCATGCTGCTTTGGAAGGCTCAAGCGACGAAGATGGCAGCGGTGATGAGTTAGATGGCATTAATGTTGCTACTCAGGTACTAGCTGCGCGCTACTTGTTTCGCAGCACCGTCCTAAAGTCTGCTGAGTGGTACCCATCGCGGATTTTCCTTATGGACCCCGTCCGCGCTCGCCGTGATCTACGAATTAGCGTCGACGGTTTCTGCCTCCTGTTTGCTTCCGTAACCCCGCATCCTGTTTTCCAGCGGAAGCCAGGGAAACAACAGCAAGCCCCAGTCCAGCATCAGCTGGAAGTGTTCCTCTACTCCATGCAATTGCTGTCATACCACAATATTTCACAGCACTTTGGTATCGGTAAGTAGACATTTTTTATATTTTAATTGGGAAAAATATTTGCTGTTTATCTTACGCTCATTTAATTTCCCTTGTCAAACGTGCTAGGTACTGTTAAAACGTTTAACCCCTTGAACGCGAGAGCCTGTATTAGACACGATTACAGAAAATGCTTATCTTGTATTAGACACGATAAGGATTTTATGTTGTCTTCAGTATGGGCCATACAAATTTTAAGTCAAAGAGGGTTCGGGGTGCCGGATAGGCTCCCACACCCCGGGTGCTGGAAAGTACCACTAAACTGTCTCAAAATAGAGACAGTACATGAGGTAGACCACATAATTTTTAAAAGCACCGACGCCACTCGTTCAATCTCATTCCAGAACTTGCCGGCCAAGAGCAACGACCAGGTTTACTGCGCGCTGGATTGATCTAACCTAGCAATGGGGGAAATCTAAGAGCAAGGCCCTACTCTCATGTCCGCCGCGAAAGCTCCAGAGCGGGTATGCAGGGACCGGCGGCTTCGTCGGGGCTGAGGAACCAATGTTCTGACTAGTCACGATTGACTAGGTAAGTGGTTGTGATGTTTGTAAGCGCGTATATATTTTGCTAACATGCGTAAATGATGCAGGAGAGTAGTGTCAATCTTCTACAACTCCGTTGCTTCACAGCTACTGCCACAGCAATACCGGAACCCGCTGTTCGAGAGAGAACGGTGAGTCTCAATGTTATCTTGTATTCTTCAAGTTATCTTACCATGTATGTACTTGCTACTAGTGTTGCCGCGAGTTCTCCAACCGACGTCACAGCAGATTCCGTTAGCGCCAAGCTGGCCTCAGCGCACCAGCTCTCCGGGCTGCGGTTAGATTAGCTGATGATCCTGATGGCGAAGGAAACGGTGCGGTTCATTGCTACAACTACTATCTACGCCACTCACCTAACCAATTTCGAATATTTCTGTTGCTCCTGCAGCTGTTAGAGCTTCGCCCGGTGCCAAGACTGTTCGCAGCTGCCTCGCAACACAACCCAAAGATCTACTGGCTTTTGTTTGGCGACAACAGTGCGGAAAGATGCAGGTAAGGTGCGCCTCAAGGCTATTGTGTGCTATTCAAGTTACTCATGTGTCTAATCGTGTGTATTCATGTTGCGACTATAGCCGCCAGAGCTTCGACTGGTGCCAGGATGACGCAGGCTTTCCCAACCCTTCGGCATATCCGCGTATCCAGTTCCCTACAAACAAAGTTTCGAGCAAGCTACATAGCAGGGCAAGGCACAGCATCCAGCGAGGCTCCTGCCATGCAATGTTGCGGTTATAGTTATCGCCCAACCCATGGCGCGTATACGCCAGGAATAAACCAAATAAATGAAGGATGGTGATGTTCAAACGTTGTTGTTCCCAGTCGCCCAATGTCATGCGTTGAATAGCTAGTGCGCTTTGGAGCACGCTCAATCTTGTTTTGGTCGCAAAGTTATCTTAACGTGTCTGATACAAGCTATCAACATCGTTATCCCGTATGTACATATCTGAAGTCTGATGGCAAGCGTCATGCCAGTGTTGGTGGAGCCACCATAACCGAATCGGTAGTGACTGTTTTGAGTAGGGCGAGAACAAACAAAGTGAAAAGGAGACACCACCGTGTGACCAAACTGTTCTTCGTGTGGGAGGAAAATAGGGTCTGAAAGGACAGTGAAACGATATTCTACTACAGCGCAGCGAGAGCCAGGGCAGTTCAAAGAAACCATAGATTTTTGCGTTGACCTGTGTGCCAAGGCAACAACGAGTCTATTGGCACCGGTGCAATGATGCTATGTTGTCAGCATGAAGAAGATGGTTCATGCGCAAACGACCGCGGTCGATGCCGGCAGAGAGACGGAGTGGCGGAGAAGAGGCGATAACAGCGAGGGCGCGATGCCCACCAGTCTAAGCGACGACAGCGCGACGGTTGAAGGCTGGTAGATGCGAGACAAAAGCTGCAGAGTTTTTATCTTAGTTTAGGTATGGTATCCACGCGCTCTTTTTTTGAAAGCATGGTAGCATTTTTCTGTCAAAAGCCGGCCATGTCTTTGCTCTTCATCATACAGGTTAGACACTTTTCCTGTATCTAAACCGCCCTCTTATCATGCATCATACAGGATAAATATTTTTCACCATCATAGGAGTAGGGCTTCCGTGCGACTTTCCATATACAGGATATAAAATTATACTGAGTTCACTATTGCAACCCTTCCCCCATTATACAGGATAACTGCCCTAGGGTTTAGTGAAATGGGCGCGCTGGAAATCGCTCGCGTTCAAGGGGTTAACGACCGCGTTGTAGAGGCTGGCTTGGGGCTGGAGAGCTCTTTCATCCGATGGCCAACTCAAACGGAGCGTAAAACGATAGCTGACCACGTGCAACGGGCAACCAGATTTCCCAACTGTGTTGGGTTCGTTGATGGGACAACATTCGGTCTCAAATATGCACTAAAAATCGACGCGGAGTGATATTTCTCACGAAAAGCAGTTTACTGCTTGAATGGACAAGTCATTTGTGACCACAAGCACCGAATTACTTACTACCAGGTTGGCTTCAGTCGCTAAGGGTTTATCAGGAAGTGGTCATTTTTGTTTTTAAAAATATCTAACATTACTGCTATGATAAGGTCGGATTGCCGGGTCCCGTCCATGAGAAGCGCGCCCTTTCTTTTACTGGTATGGTCGTGGATCCTCGCAAGTTCTTTTGTGTCAACGAGTACTTGCTGGGCGACAGTGCCTATGGGGTTAGCTTTCTCTTCATAGTAAGCCCCTACAAACGGCCCGCTGCTCTACTGCCTGACAACGCGGAGTTGAATTTTCGTCTAGCAAACCGGCGCATCGCCATCGAACACTGCATTGGAATTATGAAGGGGCGGTTCCCAATTTTGAGCGAGTGTGGAGTTTATTTGCTGAATGAGGACGACATCATTCGCATTTGCAAGATCCAGCGTGCGTGTTTCGCACTACCTAACATGTGCATCGAGCTTCGCGAGAAGCAGTTTGAACCAACTCCTCTCAAACTCGTATATATCCTGCGTCTCGTTCTCACGCTCTAGTCTGTAAGCAGCTCGAACTGGAGCAAGCTCGCATTATGAGATCTCAAGACAGTTAGCATAAGAAGCAATTCGGAGTGCTCAAGAATAAAACGGTAATTCTTTTGGATCTTCTTTTGGATCTATTTTCTTTTTGCTGCATTATATTTATTAGACAGCTGCTAGGTAAATACCTTGCATTTAAACATAATGCCGAGATTCGGACTGAACCCAAATTCGCAAGTCGTCCAAAGAAAGATGCATGTCAGGATCATAGCGAGTAGTGATCTCACACGGCCAATCATCTTCATGGTCCGCTTCAACAACTATAATTTTTGAAATATTTTTTAATAGATATTCATAATAAAATTTCAAAAATTACTCAATTTTGTATAAAGGAACTAAAAATCTAATCATACCACATGACCCTAATTTTAATAAAATACCAGCAAATAATACAGAACCTGCTGTAGGTACTTCAACATGGCACATTTTATTCCTTAAATTATTATTATTATAAATAAATAACAACATTTCAATAAGTGCCACGTCAACAGACACTCTAGCACACCTGCGATTGGTCTGATAAATAACACATTTTAGTAAGTACCACGTCAACAGACACTCTAGCACACCTGCGATTGGTCAGACCAATTGGTCAGACCAATCGCAGGTGTGCTAGAGTCCGCTCATTGAGATCTTCCCACCAGCGCTCGAATAATGGCACCGTCATCCAGCCCTTCGACGTGCCCTCATACACGATGCTGTGAGGCTTGTGGCGGTGCCACCGAGGCTCTTTTGACTTGCCAAGCACCATGCGGAGCAACTTCTCGCTCCAGTCTGCGTTTGTGCCGACCACGAGAGTGAAGCGCGACTTGCTCTGCTTCAGGGCAGGCGGCGGACCGAGGCATATCGATGTGCGTGGCACGGACTTGTAAAAGTAAGCCGCTTCATCCATGTTAAATACGTCGCATGGATTGAAGCAGCTTATTTTCTTGCGCAGGTCGATCACAGCAACGCGACCGGCTCCCATGTCCACCAAGTCGATCTCACCATGCGCCCTCCGGCTGCGTAGCCCATAACGCTTTGGAAGTGGCGGAGCCAATCCGTACAGGTAAAACGGGGAAGTTCGTGCGTGGAGATACGCAGCCGTGTAGCGCAGACCCGCCCCAGGTGGATGGTCTGACGGCCGCTGAGTGCCCCGCGCATCAATAAAGGCGATGGCCACGAGCAGCACAACGTCCAAAAGCAGCGAGCTGCCTGAGGGTAACTGCTTCTTGGGCCCGGCCCCCCCCGCCACAGTGACTGCAGCTGGGCCTCCTGCTTGACAATCCTACTGATGGCGGCCTTGGACGGACCGGACTGAAGCTTGAACAGCGTCTTGGCCCAGCGAGCGAGGTCGTTGTAGGACAACTAAGGCTGCTTCTTGTGCTGCTTGCACACCAACGGCTTCTGCTTGTTGGTCAGGTACACGCAGGCCGATGCAGACTTCTGGATAGGGATGGGCGAGGAGGGCATCTTGTGATGAAGGCAGAAGATTGCAAAATGATTCCTCGGCTCGGCGCTCGAGTCATACAAACAGTAGACGTTCCTGCCCATATTCGGATTTCAAAAAGCTTGTCTCCTTAAAAAAAACCTTAGGCAAATTGAAAAACCTAACCGATACCAATGCATTCCAAAGGACCCTTGGATTTTAATAATGGATCAATATATGGAGGTATAGAGTTTTACCCGTCTTGTTCTCACGCTCTAGTCTGTACTGAGTAAGGCAAACGGCTGGTCCATCTTTTTTTCTCGCAGGCAAATTGCTTCCCTCTGCAATTCTAACTGCTCCTTCTGTAGCTGAAGTTGCTACTCTTGAAGCTCAGCTTCGCGCTTGTGCCTCTTCTCATGACGCTCCGACTTCTCGTTGTGAATCTGTAGCAATGCATCATGCAAGCTACTAGCACCCGCAACGGTCGTCGCACCTACAGGCGTGAACGACCGTTTGCCTAGAGATCCCTTGACGTCATTGCTGCTTGCCGCATCGCTGCTCCTTGTGTCGGTGATGTTACTTGTCGCGCTGTTGTTGCTTGGGCTATCCGAGATGTTGCCGCCGCTGACAGTTTTTACGGCTAGACACACCCGCCCTGGTTCCATCAGAACGGTCGGGTTTGCGTTGTGGCGCTCCCCAAAGATGCTATCCATTTCATAGTAAAATGGGCATTTTTATTAAGCATTTCTGCATACATCGCATTATTCATATAAATATAAGTTAGTAGATGCTGCATACAAAATTGATGCGAATGCTTACCGTTAATGCTTGGCGGATCCGATTCCTACAACCCGAAGCCCGACCGGGCCAGCTTGAGCTTGTACTTCTTGTACCCAGACTCCAACTCGGTGCATTTGGTTTTGCACTGCTTCTTCGGCTTGGAGTGCTCGTGCTGGGCTAAGAACGCGTGCGCGCCTTCGTAGAAGCGCTCCTTGATACCAGTGGTATATGCCTTAACGTGCTCGCTGAGGTAGTTGAGCAGCAGATGGATCTCATCAGCGGACCGCTGCTTGTTCGACATCGTGGCGTCTAATCCGGCTGAAGCGTGCGATCAGATCTGGGGCTAAAGTGCTTGTTGCTACTGCGTGCTTGCCGGGTGGTGACAGTGCCACCGCAAACACTTCCCAGTGTGGGCTAAATGGGGTGTCCCCACTTAGCCAATCATCCTTCAGCAGAATTTAAACCAATAGATATCGATCTGGAATCTGCAGTCAAACCTGCTCTCACGGGCAAGGAAGGCAAAGGAAGCTACATGCAGGGTTGACTGATCTCTTCTGGTTGGTCAGTTACACCTGCAACCTGCAAATCTACCAACCATGAGAACCCCTAATATAGAGGTTTTGGATCAGTTATAGAACACCTATAGTGAAATCCATATAATCCCGTTTGCAGTCGAAAAAACTAACCAGATAGGGAACACATAGTCCGTTAGAGGGGTTCATTAAGGGAGGTATCACTGTAGTTGTGGTCCTTATCGGCGCGCATATAATCCGTAGCAGCCGGCCCGTTCATTATGTTGGGACTCGTTTGGACACATGTCGGTGCATATACGTAACACATTTAACATTTGGTTCCTCTGCTGCGCTCCGATCCTTGGTCAAACAGGCCTCCATGCCATCCTTCGTGTCCTAGCTCCCCATCCCTCCAGCCTTCATGCACTAGGTATCCCTGGCCTGTGACTGCCGTCCCTTTCCCTACCTGTTGTGGGTGTCTTCGTCTTCCTTGCTCCAAGAGCAGAGGCTGACGCCGATGTACTTGGTGAGGTGAGAGGCCTTGTAGACAGTAGGTTGACAAAGGCGGCGAGCCATCCGATGAGCCATTTCGAAGATCCTGGTTACGCCTGTGCGCACCCGCATGCGAAGCCTGGAGGGTAGCGGACACAAAGCAGGCTACGTGCCACCTTACTGTGCCGCAAATACCACTACACGTACATGAATAAGCGAGACGTGCCGATGTAGCCGTTTAGCTCAGTCCTAGGAAATCAGAATTTTACCAACGATAGATTGTGTCGGCAGGCTGGTGGCACCGTCAAGCCATGGAACCGGTCTGTATGCGTATTATTGGGTAATGTGCATCTTCAATCGGTTGTTGTTCGCAAAAAAAAAAATTTCCTATTAGAAAATGCGTGTCTCAGTTCCTGGTTCTTTTAAATGATATATGCCGATCCCGTTTACGAGTGAGAGAGCTCATTAGGTTATGAGATCTATTGGTTATGCTAAGACAAGGGATTGAAAAAAAATATTGGCCAGCATTTCTCAGCGTTAGTAAGCATCGCAGTATAGATTGCAATCCACCACGCAGTACAATAGAGCATTAGGCTTGCATGCCTTCATCATAATCCCGTATTGCAATCTACCGTTCGCCTGCAATACAGTATTGCAAAGCTATATTGCAATACTACGCATGTTTGAAGTGATCAACTAGATGACTGCGAAGGTTCTAAGTCCATCGTACCTTGTGTATAAGTGTATGGGGTTGGCTAATGTTATTCTTGACTGAAGGTGTTGGAATAGGAAGAACGAGGCAGAGACCAACTCTCTACATTCGTACTTCATTCCCCCCCCCCCCCCTACAAGCAGCATCGTGGCCAGTAGTCTTCACCTAGATAACACGCGTCCTTAGCGCCGATCCTGCTCTCTGGGGGAGCAGTACGGTTGCCGTAGCGATACGTAAATACCAGAGCCGCGAACGCTGCATCAAGCACTTATCTAGTGAACTAGCTGCACCACCGTGAATTGGCTTTGAGATACACCTACAATATAGTATTGCTCGTTACATGACAATATATTATTGCAATACATAGGGCCTCCGCAATATCGTATTGCAATGCAAACTGCAATACAGTATTGTATTGTATTGGCATATGGCGGTATTGGTAGTGGACCAACATTTTTTTTAACCCCTGCCTAAGACCCCTTATCCCGCTGGCGTTAATTGATGTTATGGATACACTTAATTCTCTTTCTAAAATTATAACGCGTGCTATTTCGTGCCGCATATATCCCCCATCATACTACCTATATTTTTAACGCTTTTTCATCTAGAACTTTGTCGACCGCCTTAGACGAACATTTTCGTTGAGTGTCAAGTTACTTATCCATTCCAAACCTAGCGCAAGCGTGCTCTGATGCCGGATTGCTGGAACACATTCCACATGATAAAGCAAGGAATGATTTGGTGTGATAAAGTCGGCACTGCATATACGCAGGGATTAAGCATTACCTGTATCTAAGTAAAATTATATCAACCTGGACGATGCAAGCATTCTTACTGTGCATTGTGTTCGCTGATTGGGGTACGTCATCCACCGCGGGTGCGATTTGCAACTACACTCGTTCGCACTACCTTCTTATCATATTGGCTTTTTGCTTCCATGTCCTACGGTGTCACCAACACTTGCGAGACTAATATCCGAACTAGTTGATTTTGGCCAGGCACGGTCATCCCAAAACGTTTAGCAGCTACGAATTTATCATTCCAAAAGTTTGGCCTGAAGTGTTGTCCGTGTCAACAGCAACGTCGTTTCAGCCAGCCTCACACGAAGGCTCGGAGACGACCCGCCGTTCGTAGAGGACGGTGACGACATCTGCCACTACATGTACACAATCAGAGACTCCGATGACAAGCGTTCGAGCCGAAGCCCGATCCAGTCCTAGCCAAGGACTATGGTGGGCGTACCGACGATATCACAAGCGAATACGACCATGTGTCTGCGGGCAAGTGTGGCATATCAAGGACCGTTCGCTCTGACCCCGGGTGAGAAGTATGGTTGGTGGAGTGAGCACACGCTGACTGGCAAGAAGCGGAAGATGGCGGTGTTGCACAGAGAAATCTTTCATCACCGAACGCAGATGCTACTGGATACTGGAGCTACGGCACGCATTTTGGGCTTAGATCTTGCACGCAGATTGAAGCTCAAGCTACGCCGTGGTTTCAGGCTCAGAGTAACTGGGATGGGAGATGTTCCGACCTACATTACCGCCCAAGCTAAGATCAAGCTGACCTTGGGAGTGCGCATGGTGTGCGTTATGGATGTCTGGGTTGGCAACATCGGTGAAGGAGTTGATTGTCGTCTCGGAATGGACCTTATGGTGGCAGCTGAAGTACGGCTCTGCGCTTGTGAAGGCGTTGTGAGGCTGCCGGGCGAAGAATCTGTGTTGTTGGTCGG
>JAIKVH010000118.1:0-21026 GCA_024679275.1 Phytophthora niederhauseri
CCCCCTCCCTCTCAAAGTTGCGCTTACGCAACATAAGCGCAAAAATCACATTTCCACAAAACACCCGAAGAACACCGGAGAAGACCCAAGCAGTGGAGGAACAGCTCTCGCACTCTCGAGCGACACACGGCGATACAGGCGCAGCAAGTTGGCACAGACAAAGCATCTTCATCATCGATGTAGCACGTGGAGGCAGACGCGCCTCTGGGACCCCGCACGCTCTACGCGGCGCAGCTAGACGATGACTTGGCGCCGTGGGACTTGTACGCCTTGTCGAGCGCACTGCAACCGGACACGCTGGACGTCATACAAGACAACTTCCGTCGCTTCCGCGCGACGCACCAGAAGGGCATCGAGCGGTGCCTGTATAAGATGCTGCGGCAGTCGTGGTGCGCTGGAACAAGGCGATCCGCGAGGGGCGCGTCCTCGCGCTTGGCTCGCGCATCGCGAGGAGATGCTTGGGGATCATTCGCTGGGGGAACTTCGGCGCCGCATCTGCGAGGATGCGTGGAACGATGCTCGCATGTGCTACCTGAGCGTGCGTGAAGGGTGTAGTGCGTGTGGGATCGCTCGGCCGACGAACACCCAGTGGGAGGCGCAGCTCGCTGGGCGGCCGCAGCCATCGCCAAGTACAAGCGCGCACTCTCCGACTTGGCGCAGGCGGCAATTCGAGGGAGCGCGCGGGAACGCCGGACGCGTCGCGGACGCGCTCGCCGCCGCGAGCGCCTTCTCGTACTCGTGTACAACGTCTGGAACGTCGCGAAGAAGACTGACGCGGGGCTCCCACGTATCGTCTTCAGCAGGAAATCCAAGCCAGCGGACTCGGTACTTACGCGCAACCGGCACTGCGTGGCTGGTACGCGAGTCTCCCACGTATCGCCTTCAGCAGGAAATCCAAGCCAGCGGACTCGGTACTTACGCGCAACCGGCACTGCGTGGCTGGTCGGACCACGGCCACGAGCGCGGCCTCGTGCGGCAGGGGGATCTTCGTGTGCCACAAGCCGCTCGACAATCCAGCGAATCTCGCCCGCCGAGTCAACAATCGGTGGTGGTCCTTCACGGCGGCATGGCGCCTGATGGAGCGGGTGGGGAGGACATCGTGGCTGCTGTGAATCGGTCCTGGGACGCTCAGGCGGAAGCTGAGCGAGCGGACGCGCGCGCATGGCGTGCGAAGCAAGTGGCGACGCAGCTTCGGCAGTCGAACCAGGATTTGTTGGCGCGCCTGCGGGGCTTGGAGAGGAGCGTCTATGGAGCGGTGCAGACTGGATCTCGTCCTCGGGACCAGGCGCCTGGCTCCGACGGATCGATAGCGCGAGGCACGTCGGGCATAACGACCGGGGGATGCCCCACCAGGGGCTCCTGGTGGAGCTCGGGACCTCAGCAGGGTGGTAACGCCTGAGGCGCCCGACATAGAACATCGGGTGAGGTCGGGATGTCCAGCGTGTACGCGTCGCCGAAGTCCTTCAAGATCTTGAAGGACCAATGAAGCATGGAGAGAGCTTGTTGGCGCCGAGGTTGGTCACAGCGGAGGTGCGGGTGCCTTCGGTAGGTAGTAACACACGGTCACCCATGCGAAATGTTTTTTTTTGCGCCCGCGTTTGTCTGCATTTTCCTTCTACTTGTCCACTACAGCTTGCAGTGATTACCTAACGCTGCTGCACAAACTTGGAGACCGCGGAGTGGTCTGCGGGACCCACCGAGGACTTCGGTGCGTAGTTAGCGGGAGTAGCCGGTTGCTACTTTATCGCTGGCACACCAGCAGGGTCGATCAGGGTGCGCTCCGTCCAGTCTGCGATGCCCGAGATGGAGCCTGACTGGCTTGACATCGTGCTGCAACAGAACCCCGACATGAAGGACGAAAGAGGAACTGGCGAGGGATATGTCGATCGACAAGCCTCAAGGTGTCTAGTGGGCGCTACTGGGTCTCTACAAGCACGTTGATGTCCCCAATTCGTCGACCGCGACGAAGGCGAGCAGTAATTTCCGTCTATCGCGTTGCTTGTGCGCATTCACCTCGGCAAAATCTCGTCTACAGCCTAGGGGGGGGGGGGGGGGGTATGGGGCCTCTTCGAACGAGAACCGACAGCAAACGCGCGGAGAAGCAGCTATTGCTCCGCCATAATCGTGAGGAGATCGCTTGAAGGAGGACGCGCGCAAAGGACAATCGGAGCGCGTAACCAGTGCGTAGTTCTCGGAGTAGTAGCGATAGTATCACGCATACTACTAGTTGTACTGTGACATGTCGAATAGTGTGAACACATACTACTAATTGTACTGTGGCATGTCGAATAGTGTGCCCGCTTCAAAAATCATGTGGTAGCTCACGATATACTACTAGTCACTTTAGAGTTCTATTATTAACCCCTGGATGAAGGGCGGACCATATAAGTACCTCGAATACGCCAAAACTTCCAGGATGGATTGTCTATCTCCTATACAAATTTACTGACGTGGTGTCTCATTGCTCACAAATTTGAATCTTTTATCCGCGGTTATATGTTTATACCGGTGGTGCACCACTCTATAGTAGTATAGTACTAGCGCTTCCATGCAATTTTCAAGTCGAACGTAGACCTATAGTATTACTACATAAGTCAGTGATTTTCACTGATATTTGACAAAATGATTGCGATAGCGTGAAACTACTGACTCAGTGCTTTGATAAATAGTACTAATACAATAGTATTTATATGCACCTTCTGATTACTATATCATTCCGATGTACGTAAGGCGCCAGTCGATGTGAAGGAAACAGACACCACGACGAAGGCTGTAGCCTACTTAACTATGCGTTGACATGTTTTCACTTTCACAACCAAGCAGAGTTGCCGCGGTAAGAGACTTGCAAGAATTGAGAATTGTTGGGATCCTGCATACTAAACTAATAACATGAACCGAAAACCTTGTGACCCACGCAATGTTTGCAGGTGGGCGCGGAAGTACTTTATGAGAATCCGCCACTTTATAAGTCGTCAATATATAGTGCTTTGCAATGGTTTTTCCGACCCTTTTAGACGCTAATATGGCAAAGCCTGCCCCTAAATATGTGTGAAAAAGATATACGACCTGCTAAAATTATGCATAAATCCACCTCCTTTTATTTGTATCGACTTGGGAGAGCCTGTCAGCAGGCATGCATTTGCCCAGTACACCACCGTCCATGACCCCCAGCACATCCATCATCTCATGCATAATTGCCGCGTGTCTAGGTGCTTGTGGATAAAACCCGACAGATTTGCAGCCACATTTGCACTTCCAAAAGTGCAATTGTGGCGCTTTAGCGTAATTCTAGGCCTCCACCCATTTATGCACCTCGATTTATCGTAAATCTAGCAGGTGGTCGCTATAAATACAGCAAATCTCGCCCAATATTGCAAATCATTGCAAAGCACAATACTATTAGTAGTTATTATATCGGAATATTTACAATTGTGTTACTGTAATCCGTGATTCGTAGCTCTTTTCCAAGTTATTCGCGAATCATTTTTCAAAGCTAACGATCAGGACTAAGAAAACTCAAATAACCACAGATAGTCTTTCTGAAATAACTAAGTGACTTCGCATCTATTGCGTAATATGAAATCAATGTGTGTATCAGTACTAACAGCTGTTATGACCATGCGCAACACCGTATAATATCATCCTCAACAACACTTTTACACGAACTACATTTATTTTGTTTTTGGTACGATGTCTCTATTTAGAAGCTACATTTATTCCGGGATAGCAGTAAAGCTGCTAGTGCAGCCCACATCGGATTATTTAACCCTTTCGCGAGCAACTTGAATAAAGTATAGTATACAATTCTAAGTGATTCATTTCCAAAAGGACGCATTCTGCGCCCTTTTACAAAACCACGGTACTGCTTTGGCATGTCTCATGAGACATGCCATCTACTGTGATTTGGCGGTTACATAGTGTGGGAGCGAATGACTTAGATTTTGTATGAGGAATGATTACTTTATGATTACTCCATGTACCGTTTCTTACTTGTTATAAAAGATGGTGATTACTAACTTGAAGTACAGCAGAATGCGCCCTTTTACAGGCTGATTACCTACCGTGTTTTGATAACTGTGCAAAAGGGCGAGAAATGCGCCCCTGCACCGCGAAAGGGTTAAGTCTCGCAACATAATCTCGCTCAGCTAACGCGATTCATTCCTGAATTTCCAGGATCCGTGGACGGAGGACCTGTAGAGGAGGTTGAGGCGGTTGAGGCGGTAAGGCTGCCTGATTGCTACTTTGTCACTTTTATAGGCCTGGGTACTTGGCTCCACAAACATTGGTCTATTTTAATAGAATATATTTAAAACACGTTCTATTTCATCTGGAGCTACTATCGATGCATGAAAACCAATTCGTTGTGCAGATGACAATTTTTATTTTGTGAATGCACCACTTCCTGGTCCGTTTGGCTTATATGCTTCGTTCTATCGCGAAAAAGCGGGGTTATGTCGGTGGAAGTGGCAGATGCAAACAATTGTGGAGAAGTTTGGACCCTTGTATTTCGTAGCGAGTCCTCAAGACGACCAAAGAGTAAAGATGTTTTAATATATGTGCAACCCGCCAGACAAGTTGTATTGTTTCGGCACGGTACAGTAGACAGACGACCCCAATCGATGGCACTTCCATGCTATCTGAACTACGCTTGAAGCCCCCCCTTCCTAGTGGTTAAGGTGTGGGATGCTCGCAACTACCAGCCGCAAACTGGGTTCGGTGTGGGGCTTCTGCGTTTAGTGCCTAGTGGTTATACTTTTTGCGCAAGCGGAGTATGTACTAATATCGGCAGTGATACTATACTATGTAGCAATAGTTGTAGAGGTAACATACTATCTACACGTATTGTGCCTTTCACTTATTCTGCCGTGATAATTCTGGCATAACTCTAATCCCTTATCGACCTTAATTATGCCCCGAATTATCTAACTCCCATGTTAATTCCGAGTCGTCCCTCCGTGGCCGAATTAGGAGCGGCGATGGTGAGGCCGAGTTAAGGCGGAATAAGCAAATCCAACCTGCGTTAGGTGGAAACTGAGCGATTGGCGGTTTCCTACTCGCCAATCCATGTCATTCTGCTCGTATCTGCGTCGATTGGCTTTCAAATGCTGATCGCGGGTGTTAGAGGGAGCGCTCACAATCTTATGCATAATTAACACTAAATAAGGGTTGATCGCCCTTTTATGACTGTAATTCTGCCAGAATTACCAGCTCAGCCGCCAAAATACGTGAAAGACGCAATACTATTTGTAACTTGGTAGTACTATAGGTCTATGTTTGACTTGAAAATTGTATAGAAGCGCCTTCACTTTGACTTGATCCCTCAGGGGTAGGGGAGACATCTGTACTGGGGTCTCGCCTCAAAACGAACTCAAATTTAACAAGGTCATGCCCTGCCCGGAGCAGCTCTGGATTTTACGCCGCTCTTGGGCATATAAGTGTTAGTGAACCGCGGCATCTTGTTTTTCCGTGCCAATGACAGAAAAAATTAGATATGGTATTGGTTGAGTGTAAGCGCTATTAGCTGAATTGACGACTTATTACGAATAGTGGCCGGTCTTGAATTTACTAGAGGTTTGTGCTGGTAGTGCATTTTTGAAGTACACTTCAGTTCTTACATTTTTGAAGTACAATTTGGAATAATAGGAGGAAGGAACAACATAAGTCCTCCCTTTAGCCACACGCGAAACGAGCAAGTATTCGCAGAGATAGAGGTGTTCATTACCGGATTTACTGCCGGGCTTCGCGAAGGCTAGGATAAGTAAATGACACAAATTTCCCCCAGAAAACCGGTGCCCATACATAGCTTATTTAACTACCAGACAGTACCCGAAAAATATAACTAAAATATCACTCAAACAAACGCTTACTGATCCTATTGTCCACAATATCATCCTCCATGATAAAACACAACCTGCTCAACATGAATTCAACTAACTGAGCAACACACATTACGCTGTGAGATGGAATCTGTACTTTCAGCAGACCGATCAAGTGCATGGTTTAAGAGCGTTTGATACTGATTAGGAATGTAAAAAAAGCATTTGGTTGTACTTATACAAGTAACACATACACCAAACCCTAGCTGAGTTCATTGGCTAAAATAATCACCCCAGGCGGTATGATAGGCTGTAATTCAGATGAAGGCCAGCATGAAACAATCCTGCCCACTTATCCGTCGGAAAGACAACTACCGGTATATTCATCCTCATCGCAATTCCATGCAAACGGAATTATATGGATTTCACTATTGGTGTCTATAACTAATCAAAAACCTCTTTATTCTCTGAGTGGTCGCCATCGTTGGCGCCTTAACCCTCTAAATGGACGCCGTAATAATAGATCCAAACTCATATATTTTTCTCAATCACTTGTCTGCCTTCTCCCACGTACGTGGCGATGCAATTGGTACCATAATGGTAATAATGGTGCCAATACTCCAGCCACGACAAATCAAGCGAGGAGAGAAATTGTATTTGGGATGCGTAGTCTGCATGCTTGTAAATCCTGATAAACCAGTTAGCCATAGTATTTTACCATCAGCGCAGCGTACATATATTTTTTTTTACGAAAAAGTAAAATATTATGATGTCGAGGCCGGGGATGAGAAGTTTGAAATAAATATGTAGATAGATGTAGATTTTGTAATTTAATTTATTTATCTTTTGATCCACAACTCAAAATCGAATTATGGAGAAGCGGCTGCTTGACGGTCGTCGACGCTGCCAGCGCTAGCGCCACTTGCCAGTCTCGTTGCGCATGCCAAGCACAAGCAAGGACACCGTTTCCGCATTCCCTCAGCCCTTCGGCGACCGTCGTCATGGCGACATGGTGGAAACTGGTCTTGGACCAGAGATCTGTTGCACCGAGCAGCTGCGACCAGCATAGGAATTAAGTTAGTAGAAGCCAGCGTAGGGCCAAGCATCCTGAATCTCACTTTACCTTTTGCATCTTAGTACTGCAGTGCTATCCTGGAGTCCTGGAACCACGCTGGAAAGTGGGGTTCCAACAGGTTTTGAGCCCAGATGAGCGATACCATTGATGCGGCCGCTAGCACAAAGGCAGACGTGCCGGTGTCAGCGCCCGTTGCCAGTCACAAACGGATTGGCATGGTCGAAGAAACAGAAGAGAAGGTCACTGCTGTCGGCCTGAAGAAGGCCGACAGCGAAACCAAGAATCTTGGCGGCGACAACACGACGGAGCCCCTGGCGCTCATGCGCGGACTCGCGGGACGGCTCGATCGGTTGGAAGAGTCGCAGTCCAAGCTCAAGAAGACGTTGGAAGGGGAGCGAGTAATGCGCGAGCGCAAGCTCGACCTGCTGCTCACACCGCCCATGGATCCAAGCCCGTTTGCGTCCGGGCTGGGCCGTGGTGCATGCATGCACATCGTCCTACTTGGCGGGTCGCCGCGCACACCAGTCGGGAGGTCACCAGCGAGACCAGCGCCGCCGCACCAGCATTTTGGGATGCAGCAGCCTGGATACGGCGGGCAAGTGTCAGACCTGCAGCGGCTTACGCAGCAGCGCAGGCCCAGCAGCCACCCGTGCCACCACCGCAACCTCATGGAGCGGCGGAGCAACGGGGATACGGACAGCAGAACCCAACGGGAGTGCGCTATCCTGATGCACATCAAAAGAAGCTAGCTAACCGCGCGCTTAACGGCAAGGAGCTGTACGTCGGGTTGGGCTCGGGCTTCCTGGAGTGGGGTCGTCGGTTTGAGAGGCAGGTGGCGCTTGCGCAGTCGGCTTGCGGGTTCTTGTGGCCAGAAGACGTGAAGGTGAACTTGCTAGGAAACTACTTGTCAGGCACGGCGGAGAGATACTACAACAAACAGGTCGAGGCCTGGTGGTCCATATCCATGTGACCAAGGATACATTGGACAATGCCCCGCGGGATTTGGTCTATGCTACGGCCAATCTGTACCCGCTTGTTTTCGCGCGGCTGTTTCAATCTATCCAGGATGACCACCATCCATCTGTACTGGTGGACGAGGCTCGAGCTACACTCTCGCCTCCTTTGCCCGATTACATTCGACGCGTGTGCCAAGTCATCGACAGAGCCTTGGTGGATACATGGCCTCGGCAGATTCAATACGGGTCTTCGACGTCGCGTCGTTTTAAAGCCCGCTCTCAGGCGGGTGGTCCACAGCGGGGGACGCAGCGCCACCAGTGCCGGACGGCGGTGCCTTCTGACAGCTTTCAAAGGTGCCAAAAAGGGCTCGATATTAATTGCCTTCGCTTCTAGACCCAGAAAGGCTGTAATTTTCCGAACTGTAAAAACGTTGACGAGCTCACACTCCTCCCGGTGGAGGTTTTACAAAACGTGACGGCAAGCACGGAGCCTTCAAGAAAATCATCCCAATGCCACCGCCGGACGGCACGGAGTCGCACATCATCTACGATCGGTCGGTATATCCAATGAATCACCTCCTTTCGTCGCTCGTTCGCCTCTATCGGAATTCGGTTGACCAGTGTCGACAGGGCCAGCTATGGCTACGCCAATTTCAACGATGCCTCCGCTCATTTTGTATTTTGGATGGTGGCACACGCGGCCACTTGGACGTCAGTGCCCATTCCTGCTGGATGTGGTCTGCCGTTAGCCGTCAACACCTTGACGTGGCGGACTGCCAGTTCGGTTCTGCCAGGCGGTACTATCAATGATATGGAAGCACAAGGACCCCTCACCTGCTTACGTTGGCTCTACCAGCATCACAAGACTCCGCATTGATTTGGAGGCACCACCCCATGATCGCTGGTAGGCATCGTGTCGGGTATCGCCGTTTTCGGGTGGGTGGTCTCACTAGGCTACTTCGCGGTTGCCAGTAAATCTACCCGCCACTATCAGCGCACAGGCGCTTCTTAAGTACTTGGATTCCCAGACCGTTCTGGATATTTCAGTGGGTTGGCGGCATAGCCATCATCGAGGTTGATATCGGGGACAGACTTTCGGACCTGGTCGCAATGCTTCCATGCTGTGGGGATCGACTGGAACATTCCGGAAAGTAATATCACTATTCCCCAGCGAAAAATGGCCAGGACCAAGCGTGTCGTCGCAGAGACAATGACAATATCAATGTCGCTGATAACGCAGCAAAGACTCGACAGTCTCGTGTATGTCCTGCGACACATCGTGCCGTTCATCCCTATAACCAAACCGTTCATGCAAAGGCTGATAGCCGTCCAGTTGGCAACCAAAAAGTCCGGTCGTACCGGAACTCCAATGCCTGAGTCTCTTCAACTGGACTTGAATTGGTGGGATCAGCTTATCTTTCAGAACGAATTTGATGGAGTGCCGACGGCGGGATTTCCGAGCACCCCCCCCCCCCCCTAATGATCAAACGAATCATGCATATGCAAATACAGACAATCCTCCATAGCCTGTGGGAGACCACTTTTATCATTATCCAGAGAAATTATTACCGAATTTTCGTAGTCCTAGGCGACACCTCGCCAACAAGATTTGTTATCATATGGTACATAAATGCTAGGAATTATAATTATCAAGGCAAATTTTAGTATTCTGCGCTATCGCTGCGGCTGCATTCACTTCCAATTGAGTCAGTTTCTTTCTCAGCTAGGTTGTAGCTCTCCAGCAACCGAACCAACCCCTCCGTTTTCGATTCTTCATCGTCGTCAGCGGCCACTACGCCGTCATCTATCAGCAACCCCGCCCTAGAAAACCCGCTCAGTATGGTGGATGTTGACTGTGCAAACCAACTTGACGTGATCCACTCTGTCATGTGCGTTCGAGAAGGAACCATCAGTGCAAACGCCTTTTCCACGTGCTGTTCACGGAGCTTGGCGACTTTCTTGTCTGCATCTTGCTGGTTGACAGATTACTTTGCTTCCAGTATAGCCGCAGCCAGTTTTTCACGTTTTTCCTGGATCTTTCTGTCAACGTAGTTGTAGTTTATAAGTTGTGGTTTCAATCTCTCGATCCACAATGAGCGTAATAAGCCCTTGAAAGGCTTTTTCCAGGCTATGTCAGGTGGCTGACATACGTACATATATCTCGGAGGGATCTTCAGGAGCACGACATTCAGCTAAGCTGCGTAACTGGTTACCTTCGCCGTCCAATGAGCGCTAAAAAAGTCATCCCACAACAGAAGAACCTTGCTCGTCCCGATTTGCACGCTCAGCAAAATGATACTGGAATAACTTCAACGAAAGTTCGGTGTTGCACCAGGCAGTTTTGTTGCCATAAATCTGACAGGGATGCTGTTGCTGGAGCTTGATTACTTCGCGCCAAGTCGGTTCACCAAAACCATGCCGAACCGTCTTGTTCTCCTCCTGTTTGGCCTCCGTTGTGGCTGGCGAGCTTATAAATACGGTGAAGGGATCATACTTGCTGCCACACGAGTCGCCTAGTAGCATTGTGGTTGCACGTTGCTTGTCCTTGTTGGCACATTTGACCCAAATCAGCTTGGTTCCTCTTTTATCTACTGTTTTCTTTGGGACACACTCGAAAAAGACAGCTTTGAATAAAGTTAGTGGTTGTTCCTTTTTTCAGAAAATGGAACATCAATAATAAAGTTTGTATACGTACCGGTTTGATTGGTGTTAAAGATCTGGGTGCAATTCTGGTTGGCCGCAGCCTGGAGAACCAAGGCGCGGAACTTGCGTGCTGCTTCCGCTGCGTCATGGGGAGTTGATTGTCCTTGGCGAGGTTATGTGCGCAACGAGAGCTTGAGCCGTCTCATAAAAAGCTTCATCCACGGGGGAAGCTGAAATTGGCCGGGAGGGACGTCATGATCAGCCGCAACTAATTTAGCTTCAGTCTCTAACATGAACCTAGAAACAGGCACGCCTTCTTGCCGCAATCCGTTGATTCACGGTACAATTTCGTCCTCAGCTTCCTTACTCAGCACCGCACCATCACCAAGCTTCCGCCTGTTGAAATGACTCGCACGACCCGATTCACAAGCCGCCTAAATTTGCTTAGCTGCTTTCTTCCATTTGCTAAGCGACTTCTCCTTTGCGCGGCGTTCCTTTCGGGCAGCTCTCCGCAGAAGTGCACGATGCACTGCTTGACCGAGAGCCCTTTGTCGAGCAGTGCATCGATAGTCAAGCCAGGCTTTTTTTGTCGCTGTACGCAACAGCGTGTCGCTTGTATTGCTTGCGCTGTTTGACCTACCCGGTGGTGCATGGCCGACCCATGTCTCGTAGTCGCGTAAAGCTGGAATGCGGTATGAGCGTTGAATTAGCAGTACGCAAAGGTAAACATAGACATTTCCATATGGTAAAATTCTGACACTCCGATTGGCTAGATATCCGTGGTGCTAAGGAATAAATGCCACCTAGTTTTACGAAATTATCTACATGTGTACCGTATTGACGGTACAATATCGTTTAACCCCTTAGTTCCCGGACTATTTATGAGGTATATTTTTTCCTGCTACTGTTATGTCACTAGGATAGTCCAGGTTTCGGGTCGGGCCTAGATTTGGCAGATCCAACATAACTGACTCTATGTAGGCGGGGTTTTAACACATAACGCCACGTATGATGATAAAGAGAACATAATAACCGTCCGTTTTATCGAGTTGTCCGATTCTTGAAATGTTACACATGATCCGTATCATTAGATAGGTTTCGAAGCGTTCCTCCCCTTCACTTTACCTTCATAGCCGTCTAAGTTCGCATTCGTTGCACTTTTTGCACACAGATCAGTGTGTAATCAGTGTGCTAAATCCCTACATTTTGCAAAGCCATCAGAATTTGATCCTCACATTCACCTGTACGAAAGTTATGGTGCGAACTTTCCAATTCCGAACATTATCTATACAGGTAGACTGTAAAAATGTATGCGCACCTATCAGTACTCTGGTCCCGATTTTGCTCATTTTGCTCTGAGGGTGAAGGTGCGGGTGAAGTGAATTTCGAAACCTGTCTATTATTCGAAATGCACCACCCAATGAAAACAAAGCTAAATGCAGTTTCAATTGATTATTGCCCAAAATTGCCGAAATGGAGCGATTTGATTCTTAGTCGCAAATCGGACGGGGAATCGACATTAGCCTTTTATCGGTCTAAATTCGAGACTGGCGAATTCTAATTGGTCAATAATTGAACCCGTTGAAGTGCCAGCATCCAGCCTGGAAATGCTGGCACTTCAACGTGTTCGAGACCCCAGGAAACGCTCTAACGTAATGCAGTGCTTAGCGTATTTCAATCCCTCACTCAGTCCTTACATCTACTCCAGCGCACATAGTCGATAGTTAACTGCAGCGACACAGCACAACTTCTAACATAAGCACTACCTTGACACGCATTCCCCTAAATCTGCTCGCACACATGCTTGTCTAGTCTCTTGGTAATGTCAACTTCGTGCCGGCGTCACCAATTCTGTCCGCGAGCTTCTTAATCACCACCAGCATCCGGAGCGGCAGTACATCGTGGATCTACACCGCGAACTCGGGCGTGACGCGGCAGTCGTTGTAGCTGAGGCTGCGCCGCGACGGGATCTTGAACGTGGACTCCACCTCTGACGTGAGTACAAGGAACAGCGCGCGTGGCATGATATCCGGGGTGTCGTGGCCTAGTAGGACGTATTCGTCTGGGTTGTGGAAGTCGCCGCAACCCGGTACGAGAGGTATGTAGATGGGCGTGAGCAGCATGAACCACACCGCACGATAGCGCAGAAGGCCCTCGAATGCGCGTACGACCGCTTGCGTCTGCTGCATACAAGCATGGGCAGCATTGCGAGGATATCGGTTTTAAAGCATTAGGATGTCCTAGTGCAGGACTGCAGGAGCAGCGTCGCCCACCTTCACCCCTTATGTCGCTCCAGAACCGTCGCCTTGCTTGACGACGTGGTCTCTGTGAAAGTACTGAGCTCTACTCACGATATGGGAGTCCGAGAGGGCTGCAAGGTTGGAGGGCAGCTAAGCGCTCGCCTCGGTGGGGTGCGCCTGCTGCGCTCATGTTGACCGGAAGGCTTCAACTAAAGAAGCAATCCTTTCAACAGGCATACATTTCATTCATTATGATAGGTGGGCCGATTGGCGGATCGATTTGGCTGGGTCGATCCAACCAATCGACCTCGGAAATTTCGAATAGAACGCGCAATAATTCCGTCTTCTTCATTATCAGCACCATGAGCAGCGTCTGGTATCGCTTCCTCATCCGCCGCACTTGCCTCAGCACGTCGTCGGCGCTTCTTTCCTGGGCGAAATGACAGCGGGCGGTTGCGAATCTTGTGTTCCTGGAGCAGGTGCCGCGAAATGGTGTTCCCGCTGCCCCAGTCGCTGTGCCAGATCTGGTAGCATGTCATCGCCTTCCCATCTCTCACTACTTTGCAAATGTATGTACTTCTAACAGCGCCAACGTTAGAAACGGCCTGGCGATGCACAATAGCCTACCGTCGATTGCCAGTAGAGCATTCAGGGCAGACGTACTCGGTGTACTTCCTTGGCTGCATTGTGTACAGCGCACAAACCTTCCACGAACGTTTGCGGCGCTTGAAGCCCTAGTCGCTGTCGATAGTGTCTAGGTTTTCCTCCAGGCGGTGTCCGTCATCATGACGTACATGCGTCGAAGATGAAGAGGGCTGGCGGGCTGGCGAGGCCACAGTCCTCTCTTGTGTACAAGTAGCCCCTGCGCACAGAGCGTTCGACATAGGTAAGGTTATGCGAGATCAGGATTTTTCGCAGTAACTCTGATGTTGCCTTGTCAACATAGTACGTACCTCAATTGTTGCGTAGGCCTACGGGGTGTCAATCGCGAGAAGCTGCTCCATCAGTGTCTCGAAGAAGACGAAGTGCTAGGCGGGTCTTTGGTTATTCACCTTTCGGTGATGACGGAAGACTATGAACGCGTCCACTAGTGCCATGTCTAGCAGGCATAGAAACAGCGCTTTGCAGTACTTTTGCGACTTGTAGCACCCCTGGATGTTGTACCACTGCATCCGGTGCTGGTCATGGATGTCACCACCGCCCATCCAGCGATGGTAGTCACGAACCAACTCCGGAGCTTGCACAGGGCGCATCACACCCTCTACCCGGCGCACTACAACACAAATCAAAATTAGCGTCAGTGGTAGTGATAAACACAGGCAACCAATGCACGTATTACTTACTGACGGTAGCGGTCTTTGACTTCCTCCGCAAAAGGTGAACTGGCGTGTGGTCCACCCACATTGCCACCGTTACCTGCGGAAACGGCTTGTTCTGCGCGAGTTTGATCGTGCCTTACGGCGGGACCATCACCTTCTTTTTGTTCACCGTCTTGTAGTCCTTTGTTGTAGCTGCGTAGCCTGACCGATCCGTCTTGATCGTGCCCGTAATGTAGAAACGGCGGTGCAGGAGCTCAAACGCCAGCTTCACGGAGGTGTATAAGCGATCGGTCGACGTGGGTGACGGTGGCCACAGTGCGTTCATGTTCCGGAGCACAGCCGTTTCACCTGTATTGTTGTCCTTCCCCACAATACACCCCAATCCTGGTAATATCAACAAACAAAACCCCGCATAGTTATGTTAGTCGTATGTTGGAAAATCAAAGGGTAGATGTAATGTTGCCTCAAGCCAACAAAAGTACTTTGGCAAAAAAGAAAGCAGAAAGGTGATGCTTGCTGCTTATCCGTTCACTCATCTCATGCAGCACGCTGTCTTTGCGCAGGCCGCGACGTATCCCAATTTTTGGGTCTTGGCCTTGTTGTACTGCCTGGAAGGGTTGTAGCGTGACGGGAGGGTAGCTTCGCCGAAGCTGATCACCGGTGGCGCCCGGTACCCGCGCACGAATGTCCGCTGTAGCACATCGACGACTGGTCTGAGCTTCCACACCCTGTCAACGCTGGCCTTGCGAGCGTGACGGGAGGGTAGCTTCGCCGAAGCTGATCACTGGTGGCGCCCGGTACCCGCGCATGAATGTCCGCTGTAGCACATCGACGACTGGTCTGAGCTTCCACACCCTGTCAACGCTGGCCTTGGGTGGCTTGTTGTTTGAGAAGTGAAGGTAGCCAATGATATCGAAGAACCGGTTCTTCTTCATGAACAGGTTGAACAGGTTCGCAGAGAGAGCGTTAACTTGTTTCGTCGACCAATGTGCGGCGATACCCTTGCGGATAGGCACCAGCATCCGCGCGATCAGGAGGCCAACAATGCGTAGCCCCTCATGGGGCATAATTGGAGGCACTTCAGGAAGCCGGCGCCGAATCCCACTCAGATCCTTGACGTCGCCACCGTTCCGTCGTTGCTGCGAGCGTATCGGTCTCGGTCGAAGCCGTATCGACTGCTTGAGGTAGTAGTTGCTCTCCACCGCAATCTGGGTCCGTAGTTTTGGCTGCATCAAGTAGAAGAGGAGTACCAATGAGTTGTCCGCCACCGCCATAATGCTGTTGCTTGGACCATAATCGTCACTGACAAATCAACATACGTGAGGTCGGTGCCAACCTTGGCGGGTTCTGCATACAACACATACATCCCAATTAGTTATGTTGGTCTTATGTTGGATGGTGCTCCTCCTTATGCTGGATCCGATCAACATAACTTATCGTATTCGCAGCCGCTCGTTCTTTTGTGGTTGGCCCACGCGGTTGACAGGCACAACGACTCCGGAAGCTCGTCGGCGTCGTCATCCGTGTCCTCCTCAGCGAGATAGCCAATGCCCCAGCCGTCCTTCCACTTTTCCTCCTCCTCCCAACCCTCCTCGTCTTCAGACTCCTCCTGCAACAGGGGGTCCTCGTTCTGAGCCCCATGCACCGGCTGACATGAGGTTGGCGTCTCCGTCAACAACGCAGGCTGGTAGTACCGACACCGCATCATCTTCGTCTCCCGTCTCGTTCTCCTCCTCTTCCCCATGGGCTCTCTGGCGCCTTTTCAGTCTCGACGAGGGCAACGGCGTCCGCCCATTCGCACTCGCCGGTGTGCCGTCGCTCACACGCGTCGACGTGGCGCCGCTCCCGTTCGCCACCATGTCAGTCACAACCTCCTCCACTACGGCCAAAACTGGCGCTGACACCTATGCACTGGCAGCTGCGGCTGGTCCTTCAGCTGGAGGGCCCGGTGGTCCCGCTTTCTTCTTGCCCTTGCCCGTCGTCTACTTCTGCTTCTTGGCCTTGCCCGTCATCTGCGCCTGCTGCTTCTCGCCCGTTGTCTTCTTCTGCTTCTGCTTCTTCGACGCCTCGTCGCCTTCAACTTCATTGGTGTCATTACTGTCATGCGCAGCCGACGTTGTTGCTGCTGCAGGACTAGGAGGCCCCGCAGCGACTTCTGGCGGAGGCACTCGCTTGGACTCTGGGACCTCCATAGCCAGGGTCGTGTGCTTCGCTGGCTGCTTCCGCGTCGCCTTCTTTGCTCTGCACCACTAAGTACTTTCGGAAGGTTAGAGGATGTTTTGACTTAAATTCGCATTAGTGCTATCCAGAGGGTATCACTATTCGCCATAAGGTAAAGTGCCAATCCTGGCACGGTGCCAACCTTTGGCACGGTTTTTGACTTGGTTTCAGTATACCTTTGGCGAAAAACAGGATGGTCCAAACGTAAAAGATGTTCCAGGTGACTTGAAATGACTTAAATTTGTATGGACCGTGTCACGAACTGGTCCGCCATTTTTACCTGTAGAACTTTATCAAGTTTGGCCGCCTATTCCTATCGAGTCAATTCGAAGCGGGGCCACATATATGTTCACCAGAACGGCCTTTATCTCCTCTTTTGAGCGGTGTACGATTTGTACGTTTAATTTGAGTGGTGTGGTAGATATGCGCCAGTTTCTGGGACCATCCAAACCGTGCCATGATTGGCATTTTACCTTAGCACCATGATTTTCTGTTATGTGGCCATACTAATTCGATATTTTGTTCCCCGCAAATTTCTGGTGACGTTAGGCCAAATTTTGGTATCCTTAGTGCTCGCACGACACTAACTGTATAGCTAGCGCTAGGGTTTGCAAACATTTTGAAATCTGGCGACCATGATAGACGAGTTTTAATCCTTCATCTTGAAGCTTATTTTCGTTGTCGAAAACTTACTGGTACACAAGATTTCTTCCCTACACCAACCATGATACATGTATACTCATTACGATATTACCCTGACTGCATCGCTGGAATATGAATTGGACAATAGGTTTCGATTCGCTTGAGAAGCCAATAATTCGAACGCTACTGTGAAACAGAAAAACGCGTCTGCAAATAGCACTTGCAGTAAGTTGGGGTATTGTGAAAATTCAATAAAAAATGTTTGCGGAGTACACTATGCTCCTGTAGAAATACGGGTGCGTACTGCACAACAAAACGCCAGCGGAATGAACTTGCAGTAAGTTGGGGTATTGTGAAAATTCACTAAAAAATGTTTTCGGAGTACACTATGCTCCTGTAGAAATACGGGTGCGTACTGCACAACAAAACGCCAGCGGAATGGGCCTATTCCAGCGGAATTTGCATTACAGCGGAATGGCCGATCCGCTGGCGCGTACTGCGTGCAGTTCTAGCGGGAATTCCAGCATATTCCAGCGCATTTCACCCGCCCGAATTCCGGCAGGTAGCGGATTGATCCAGCGGATTGGACAGATAGCGCCTTTGCAAATACATTTCTTTGTTAGAGAGTGAGTGGACTCCAATTACAAGTGCGTTGCTGTGGGCTACCCGCTGGCCAACGTTTTTCATTTTCATCCCCAAGATTCACAGTTTGGTACTGCCGCTGCTCGGGTCTAGAATCCAAGTCAGCGATGTTTTTCAGTTGTATCGGCAGTTAACTCAAGTGTGGCGTCGTGTACTGCCACATCCAGACGCGGGTGATGTAAGGCCTTTCGTTTCTGAAGCTTTCTCTCCTCCGTTCGGTGTGCTAGTTGACAAGACCACCTACTTTTTCCCAAATCTGCGATTGGGTGACTGGAATATACTGCTGCGATCCACTCGAGGAGTTGACACACATCCAATGCAAGCTCTTGGGTGCCCCCAAATGCGCATCCAATCCATATTGTCCATGTACATCTCGCTGCGGCGGTGTCTGATTCCGGTGGTGCATGATGTCATGCTAAGGCTTCTTTTCGGTGACCTCATCGTCGGATCAAGGTTGCATATCCTCAAGGCCCGAAATCCTACGGTTCAACACTGCGAGCGAGAATCGTGTGTGGCTATTGAAACGCTCGATCACTGTTTCTTCTCGTGCCCCGGATTGAAAAAATATATGTGGTAATCTTTGTGGGAGCGATGGAGTAATGCTTTCGACGCAGAGTTAAGCTGGAGGCTGCTGCTTTTTCCACAATCACGGGTGGTTAAAGTGGATTGGAAGCACCAACACGAAACTATCCTGCTACTGTGGAGGGTCACACAGCAACTGTATTTCATGCCACATGGCGTCTACACAACGAGATCTACTTAAATGAAGCTGATGTTGAGCAGCCAAGCACTCAAGCATTAATCAGCTCTTTCCGCCGACACTATCAAAATATGTTCCAGCATTCAAGTGAGCTAAAGCTGGATAGCGATGCAATGCTTTTGGTTCTTCAACGACTGAGGTTCGATGCACCAAAACCAATAACTCTACTCCAATCGAGAGGTCGAGTTTGGATTCTGCGTCAATAACCAAGTTGTCCAAGTAGATATAATTCAAAGGGCGAAACGGCATGTCCACTAACTAGTTAGTCAATTTTCTTCTTCTGTGGGCTGCCCGCGGCACACCGCTTGCGGAGATAATGACAATACCGAAGCCAGCGAAGAGGGGTGACGTGGCACGACGGCGGAGTTACGGAATGGAAGCTGTCGCCACTGTGGTAGGAAGGCAGCCCGTCATTCAGATCGAAACTCTTACAGGGAGTTTGGCCCAAGCCCTACAGTAAGCAGGGCACACAGGGCATACCCGTTTGCCCCCTCCATAACTCAATACACGTTTGTTTCTGATACGTACTCTGTTTACGATATTTGGCAGTGTAAAATAGCGATCCGTTGGACAGCAAACTTGCGCACTGCAATACAAAACAGTGGGTTACTCGTTCCAGCGGGTGAGTCGGCTCCAGTGGATAGATCCATCCGACGTTTTATTCCAGCGGAACTGCAGTACGCAATCTACATAGTAGTGATCATTACGGCACGAGAGCTCACGTCAAGATATTATCCTCTTAGAAAGACTGAATAATATTATGTTACTCATTTGGGGATCTTCAAAACCCAGCTCGGGTCGTATTTCGCCATGTACCACGACACGCACTCCGTGTAGAATATTCTGTTCAGGGATGTGGTGGTGCTTTTTATTAGTTTTTCTTTTATGTTATATATGGAAGTTAAGAATGCAAAATCGTAGTTCTTTTATTATAAAACAACCAACCCGACCAGGATGTTGGAAGTTAAGAATGCAAAATCGTAGTTAAACAACAACTATTTAGTTGTTTTATAATAAAAGAAGAACTACGATTTTGCATTCTTAAAAACAACTATTTAGTTACTTTATAATAAAAGAAGAACTACGATTTTGCATTCTTAACGTTCAACATCCTGGTCGGATTGGGGTGACTCCCTCCCGTGGGGCGGCGCGGTGGCGTCGTCCTCGGAGGCGCTAAAGCGGAAGGCGCGGGCGTCGCGGTCAAGGACGTAGAGGCCAATGGCCTCCTGGCTGATAACCTGGCAGGGCACAGCTTGGCTACTGACGCGGACAAACCAAGGGAGCTCAGTGCTCAGCTGACGACTCCCAGCGGCCTGATGACTACTGCATCGCGCCGGGAGACGCCTCGACGGCGAGGCGCGGGCATTCGAGGGGGGAACGACGCGGAAGACTCTTCGCGAAGGAAAGGAAATCAAGGGGGTCGGTACAAGGCGCAGTAGCATACGAAGAACGCAGACAACAGGCATACTGGCCGGAACTGCCGTGGCTCCGGACCGAGTGAGTGGTATTGCCATTACAAAAAGGCAGACTGTCCAAAAAAGGTGTAGTTCCACCAAAATTCTGGTCGGGAGCACACACACGCAAATAGAGGCATAACCACCAAGACACAAATAGGCTGTCATACAAAAAAGGTGGTTGAACACTTCAACACTTTAGCACTTCAGCACTCTGCAGTGACCGAGCCGAGTCAGATGATGGAGACGACTTAGACCTGCAACTGCGTCTGAAGCTGAGATTGAGGATGAGCAACCGGGACGGCTACCATAGGCCAAGATCTTCAAATCTAAAGCGGCTGGAGTTCGAAAGACTCTACCGACAGTTTGTATCAACAAATGTACACAAGTTGGCTGCACTATTGACCACTTGTCTGATAGAGACTACAGCCTTGCTCAGACTAGCCACGGCATGAAGTCTCGAATGGTGGTCTGTCGATCCACGCGGTGCAAAACACAGGAGGATGGCGGGGCAGTGTCCGGTTTGTGTCGCTACAAGGTCAAATCATGCCTGTCGTCCGGTGCGTGCGAAATTTTCCAACAGGGCAAGCATATAATGAACAGCTACGACCCCCTCCAGCAGGGCGAGCATATAATGAGCAGCAACGACCCGCCCACCCCACCGAAACAGGCACTTACTGCAGAGATGAAGGACTACATAGTGACGAGCCTAGACAGCGGTGGGAAAACTACGGCGTCCAAGTTGTATGCATGCATCTGTGCAATGATTTTCCATGGTGAGATGATGGGGCCAACTCCTAAAGATCAGCAGGTTGTTGACTTTGTGAAAAACTACAGACGTGACCGCCCAAAGCACTCTATGCAGCCCATGATCAATGCGCATTTATATGATAATCTGGATCTGGAGACTCTTACAGACATGGAGATGGTAATTTTGTCGGATATCCAGCCCGATTTTCGAGCTGGGGCTGCTGGTAGAGTGAGCCATATTGGTGATGGCTCGAAGGAGTATCCTCTCCGTGTTGGTATGACCTGTCTTCGTATTATGTGGAAGTGCAAAATCGGTCCGAGTGCACGACCATGTTTCATCTCGACAGCACGCACAGTACCGTAGATGACAAAAAACACACCCGCCAAAAGTCGGTATTTTCGCCGATTTCTCGTCCAAAATGACAAAAGTACCGTATTGTGATGTCAAAAGTAGGCCATTTTCGTGACAATTAAAATGTCCAGTTGTATGACAAAAGACACATTTTTTT
>JAIKVH010000119.1:0-21022 GCA_024679275.1 Phytophthora niederhauseri
GCGATAGAGGGTCAACACCAGCGACACAACTCGAGCAGAGGCGGGATGCGTCCACATGTTGACACCTCCTGAAAAAATTGCCAGCCGGTTTCAGCTGCTAGAGGACAGCCTGCCAGGCTGCCTGGTGCTGAAGCGATGATTCTCTCGATCGGAGCCACAAAAGCTCGCGAACAGAAACGGTAGAGCCTGCATCACAGGGCAACAACACCTGCAGCGGCCCTACGTGTCAATTACCGTTCAAGAGTGTAATAGTGACAGTAAAGCTGCAGGATCGTTCGAATGGTAAATTGTCGAGACCTCGATTAAAGCTTTTTCCTTGAACGACCTTCTTGTTTGGTGAGCTGGAAAACTTGTCCAAGATCGCAGTAAAGTGACGCGCTTCGTGCAGCTCCGGCATCCATCAGCCGACCAAGGTGGCGGTCTTTCTCAGCCCAGCTGGACTGAAGGCTGTCCAAACACCGCTTTTAGTCAGCATCTTGACCCGGTGTATGACCGCTGAAGATCACCACGGCGAGAGATGGTCCCTTTTTTCGTGGACTGTAAAATTCGTCGGACTTGTCGCGGCACCGAATCTACATGGCCACCGGTGCGAGCCTTCCCGGAATTGAAGCCGAGAGAACCACGAGCAGTGCCCACAATGGAAATATCTAACAGCAGCGAAGTGCTCAACACTGCTGTTCTTAAACTCAAAGTAAAGTTCGTCAGACTGAGCGCTGCCCAGTTGTTGAAGCCGTGGTCTTCATTCCAGTCCGCTGTCGGTAAAGGAAGCCCAGCGCGAAGCGAGTAGCTGCAGGCTCCGCGGATCCGATCCATTCGCCTGAGTCTTGATGTGCCGGTCCAATTCTCCATGTCCCAAGCGCATCTGGCCACGTTGAAGCCGGGTCGAGACTTTGGTCCGCCCCATTTGGTCGGATCTTCTCTAGCGTGTCAATAATGGCTGCCAGGCCGGCCTCGGCACCGACACATGGTGCTCGTCGCAAATGCATGGCCGACGTCTTGCTTGGATCCAAGGCAATGGCGAGCTTCTAGCGTCCTAAGTCTCCACGTACACTGCAATGCTAAGTGGCCGCCACTATCAATGCAAAACTACCAGCTCAAATTCGTTGAATTCCATAAATCTTAGACTAAAGCGCTAAAGTGGCCGCCACTATCAATGCAAAACTACCAGCTCAAATTCGTTGAATTCCATAAATCTTAGACTAAAGCGCTACGGTGATCGTGTGCAGATATCCTATTGTTTGTACTGTAGATGCCTATGACGAATAAGACGCCGCAACCAGGGCCTTCATGCCGAGCATGGAGCAAAGCATGTGCCTCTCTCCGGCTATTGAGGTCGCTCGTGGCTCCAGTCGAGACGATGCGAGCAGCTGGTGGAGACACGAGCACTTTTTTCAGGGGCTTCAAGCTCACCGCGGACGGCTGGGTGCAAGTGCAGCAGCCTCTGGACAGCACATGGCTTCAACCGAGGTCGCTTCTGAGAGATCTGACCGACCGAGATGCCGGCGCTAAGCGATCTCATTCTTCCATTTCCTCCCTTCCGGCCAAGTCTCCAACGCGCCTCTGACCACCACCACCATGACCGAGTACGGCACCAGCAAGCACGGCTACGCCGACCTCGAGAGCAACTCGCGCCTGCCGTTCTACCACGTGCACAACCCCAACTTCCGCGCCTACCTGGCCGAGTTCGTCGGCACCTTCATCCTCGTGCTCATCGGCGATGGCTCTGTGGCCCAGTACGTTCTGGGCGGGGGCGGTGCCGGCCACTACCTGTCGGTGAATCTGTGCTGGGGCATCGCTCTGCTCTTCGGCATCCACTTCTCCGGCGGTGTGAGCGGTGGCCACCTCAACCCGGCCGTGACCCTCACGCTAGCCCTGTTCAAGCGTTTCGAGTGGCACAAGGTACCCGGCTACTTCGTGGCCCAGACGGCCGGCGCCTTCGCGGCCGCCATCCTCGTCTTCATCGTGTACTACCCGTGGTTCGACATCCACGACCCGGAGCGTGTCACCACGCAGGGCATCTTCGCTACCTACCCGAACGAAAAGATCCCGAACTGGTCGGCTCTGGCCAACGAGATCATCGGCACGGCCCTGCTGGTCAGCGGCATCTTCGCGGTCGGTGACCAGCTCAACAAGCCGGCCAGCCCCTACAGCTTCCCGGGTGCCGTGGCCCTGATGCTCACGTGCATCGGCATGGCCTTCGGCCTCGACACGGGCTACGCGCTCAACCCGGCCCGCGACTTCGGCCCTCGCCTCTTCACCTTCTTCGCTGGCTGGGGCTGGCAGGTGTGGACCCTGCGTGGCTGCTACTTCTGGATCCCCATCGTTGGCCCGTTCGTCGGCGGCATCCTTGGTGCTGCCACCTACGTGGGCCTCATCGAGGCGCACCACCCGCCGCAGTAAGCAGGCGAACGAAGGGCGGTCACTCCTAGAGAGAACGTGCACATACTGTCAATACAACGTGTACTCTTTGCATTAAGCCTAATGTTGTTGTCAAAGCCTTGAATCTTAGTGTTGCCAAAGCTTCATATCACGCTATAGTGAATTAGGACCCATTCATCAACAAAGCTCTTTGCTATTCCTGCTGTGGGCGTTTTCTTTGAGCACCGCGGCCTGAGCCCAACGGTATCCTCCTCCACGACGGCAAGAGCCAATTTAGGCTGCTTGCAGCTACAAGGCTTTCAATAGCACCATCGACAAGATGCGAGGCCCATAATTCTGCAAACGAAGCCTTAGAGCTATCTAAGTCGGCCACCATCGACAAGATGCGAGGCCCATAATTCTGCAAACGAAGCCTTAGAGCTATCTAAGTCGGCCGGCCTTCCAACTTCCAGTGTTCAATTTGCCTTGACCAAGCCAAGTCAGCCGCTCAAGCCCCTCGACGATCATGGCCGAGTACAAACCTGGATACGGAGGCTACGCCGACCTCGAAGGCAACGGCCGCTTGGCGCCCTACGCCATTCGCAGCCAGGATATGCGCGCCTACATGGCCGAGTTCGTCGGCACCTTCATCCTCGTGCTCATTGGCGATGGCTCCGTGGCCCAGTTCGTGCTCAGCAAGAGGGCCGCCGGTGACTACCTATCCGTGAACCTGTGCTGGGGCATCGCGCTGCTGTTCGGCGTCCACTTCTCCGGTGGCGTGAGCGGTGGCCACCTCAATCCCGCGGTCAGTGTGACGATGGCCCTCTTCAAGCGCTTCGAGTGGCGCAAGGTCCCGGGATACATCATCGCGCAGACGTTGGGCGCCTTCGTTGCTGCTCTGGTGCTCTACATCGTCTACTACCCGTGGCTCGACATCGTGGACCCGGAGCGCGAGTTCACACAGGGCATCTTCGCCACGTACCCGAACCCACAGATCCCCAACTGGGCCGCGTTCGCCAACGAGGTCGTCGGCACGGCCCTGCTCGTTGGTGGCATCTTCGCGCTGTGTGACCAGATCAACAAGCCCGCGAGTCCCTACAGCTTCCCCGGCGCGGTTGGCCTTCTACTCACAGGTATCGGCATGTCGTTCGGCCTCAACACAGGCTACGCTCTCAACCCCGCCCGCGACTTTGGCCCTCGCCTCCTTACGCTCTTCGGCGGCTGGGGCTGGAAGGTGTTCTCGTCGCACGGTGGATACTTCTGGATCCCGATCCTGGGCCCATTCATGGGCGCTGTCCTGGGTGCGGCCATGTACGTGGGCCTCGTGGAGCTCCACCATCCGCCTCAGTAGATAAGCCCGCTCACAACCTTCTCACCTTATGCAAGAGCTCTCTCACCCCGAAGGAGGCGAAACCGAACGAAGGCTAGCATCCCATTTTATTCAGAGTAACTTGCCAAACAACCGAAGGAGGCGAAACCGAACGAAGGCTAGCATCCCATTTTATTCAGAGTAACTTGCCAAACAAATATACACTTCTCACGCACACACGCTCTGCAGCATTGCACTCGCAAGTTATCGCTTGCCATAGCCGATTGAAATGCCCACGCCAACGCTCAACCTGGGCAGCATCACAGGATCGTCGTCGGTGTCGACTCTGGATCGCTCGCTCTCGTCTTCATCCCTTCGCACTTCGCCGTCACCCGGTCGGATGCGGCAGAAAAGCTTTGGTCGCCAACCAGCTCGAGTTGCTGCCGCTCCCGTCTCGCCAACTCGCCCACCATCGATTGTAACTCGTTCCGAAGACTTGTCGAGCGTGGCGCTCAGCAACGACGACGGTGTGGTCGCACTGGGAGTCCATCAAGAGATCGCGTGCGACCTCCCAACAGCAGAGGACGACGTCGACCACGAGGAAGAGAAGGCGAAGCTGCGGGCTGAGATCGAAGATCTGCAGCAGGAGTTGCGAGACCTCCGAGACGCCAGCGAGAAGGTAAGGCAACAACATGAACGATGTGGTTTTAGCTGTCATATCGTACTGACGAGTGCGTATTGTGCAGAACGATGAGACTTGGCAGCGCGACAATGCTCGGATAAAGGAGCAACTCAAAGCAGCAAGCGCGCGTGAAGCGGCCCAAGAGGAGCAGCTCCGGATCCGTGACGACCAGCTCACACTCTGTCGCCAAGAGCTGCGCGAGCTTCAAGAGCACCAGCTGAAGCTTGAGGAAGACCAGAAGACGCCTCTAGTACCTCCTCCCGTCGAGGACGCTGGCAATTCGGGGCTCGGGCGTGAGCGCGATCTACTTAAACTCGTCGTGAAGTTGGTGGGCGCCTCGAACGTCCGGTCGGTGCTCCGTGAGAACCCGAACGCCAGCCCTGCCCAGCTCCGCGATGCCCTAGTTCGTCTCCGTTGTCCTCAGTGTCGACACCTGTCGTCGGCGTCGAGGGCTAATTCACCGCCAAAAACGACAGACCTCGGCCACACCGAAAGCCTCCACGAGCTGCTGTTCGGGGCAAGTCGCTCGCCTCGACCTCCGTCCCCGACGGCCATCCGCTTGAACTCGATGGGCTCGCGATCTCCGCACAAGTGATCAATGTCTAAAGTAGTTAGACCAACATCTACAGTAGGAAGGACTACGCTGTTAGAACAGCAACGGGTGAAGACTTCGAAGTAGGTAACGGCGTCGAGCCTCGTAACCTGAAAGCGTCCTCTTCTTCCTCCGCCAACTTCTTAATTTGCTTCTCCACGTCCTCAAGCTTCAACCGCTTCGACGGATCGAAGTCGCACATGGCACACACCAGGCCCCACATCTCGTCGGACATCACCTCCGGTTTCTTCATGAACTTGCCATGTTTCAGGTGCCACTGCACGGATGCCTCGGGCGCCATCCCCCACGGTAGCATGCCCGCTACGGCCTCTACAACGACCATTCCGAGTGAGTACACGTCTGCCTCGAATGAACTTTTACCTTTCGCCACAAACTCTGGAGCACGCCACCGAATCGCCCCCAGATTATCGAACTGGGGTGTCGACCCTGTTCCAAAGCAGCTCATGCCAAAGTCCGTGAGCATTGCAGTGTCACCATCGACCAATGGGGTGTCGACCCTGTTCCAAAGCAGCTCATGCCAAAGTCCGTGAGCATTGCAGTGTCACCATCGACCAAAACGTTGCTGCCTTTGAGATCGCCATGAATGATGCCTCGACTGTGCAAGAACTGAAGCCCATGCGTCACATCTAGCAGCACACGCCAGGCTTTCGACTGCCGATCTCCCTTCTGTCGCCTCAGGTATACAGACAGGGAACCCCCGGCGATGTGTTTACACACCATGAAGCACGGCTCACCGACATGGCACGCTCCGTAGAGCGGTACAATGTTCGGGTGGCGGTTCGCCTTTTGCCAGACGCTCACTTCCCGCATAAAATCTGTTTTGCTGGCTTCCGATGAGATATCGACGCACTTCACGACAACCGGGGCGTTCATGTATGTTCCGTGATAAATCTGCCCAAACGAACCTCGATTGAAGGAGGTGTCTTCCATTATAACCTCGTGACGCGCAATAAACCACGCTTCCTCTGATGGTATAGCCAACTTCGAGAAGCCCACGATATGGTGAATAACAGCGCGCAAAAACTCTTTTTCCTGCTGCGAGTAAGAAGTCGCCTCCTTCACTTCATGCACCAACAGAGTGAGCGCTTCCATTTGCGCACTTGAATCCACGAGATCGCTTACCAGCTCTCCAATCTCACACTCAAAGAGTTGCTGCTTCATTGCCTCTCGATCGGCTTCCCACTGAGACTGCCACGCATCTCCCACTTCCTCTGACTGCAGGAAAGAATCTATTTCCTTATGAAATTGTGCGAGTGCCGTTGCGAGGGAGTTTGCCCCCACGAGACGAAGCACCATCGGCTTCCCGACATACGTCGATAGAATCGCGACAAATCGGACGCGCAGTATCGTCGTGGAACTGACGCCTTGCGGTGAGATTTCCTTCAATCGATCTAGCACGTGTCGACATAATGGCCCAGCTTCGCCCATGCGGCCACACAGAAGCGTAAGCTCGTCAAAGCTCCCATTGACCCACGTTAGAACACGGTTGGCCGATGTAGCAACTATCTCGTCTCCGCTCTTCGATAAATTGACCAGTGTGGAGATCCCGCCAGCTCGTTCGAACTCCGACCGAACGGTAACACCGCAATCAAGACAGAGAGCTTCTAGAGCAGCGAGACCCTCGTGTGTGACCTTACTGCTCTCGCTTGCTCTGATGTACGACAGTACTGTGTCGATACCTCCGTTGATTGCAACTTGGGCCTTCGTACCACGATCGAGGTATTCGCCCAGAAAACAGAGCACTTGTACTGCTCGTTCGCGAATAATCCGACTACCGCTGTAGATAATCTTGGTTAGGCCTTCAATTAAATTCTCAGTCCGACTTACAGGTTTCCCAGTCACCAAATTCCACAATACTCTTGAAGCCTTCTCCTTCTCCAATTCGGTCCCTCCACGCACCAAAGCTGTCATCAGTGGAATAACTCCAGCCTCCGAGACCTTCTCCCTATTCGCAGAGACTAGCCCTACATTTTGTAGCGCTTCAGCGGCATTCTTCTGCTGCTCCGTGTTGCCGCCGCGGATAAGCGCCACCAGCGGTAAGATCCCCCCCGCTACAGCGATCCTTTCCTTATTGGTGTCGTTTGCTGATAAATTTGAGAGTGCTGCCGACGCATTTTCCTTCAGCACGTCGTTGCCGTTCTCAAGCAAGGCCACCAGCGGGGGGATGGCTCCTGACAGAGCAATCCATTGCCTGAGTGCGTCGTCAACTGCTAGCTTACACAAAGCTAGGACCGCGGCCGCCTTCGGTCTATCGTTACCGATGTGTATCAACGCCACCAGCGGCAGAAGTACCCCTGCATCGACGAGTAATCCTCTAGTGTCAGTGTCTGAGGCAGCTAGATTCCCCAATTTCTCAGCAGCTTCCTCTTTCTCTTTATCTTCGCCGTCGCGCAGCAAGCGCACAAACGTTGTAATCTGCGAGTGCTTCCAGTGCATTCCGTCGACCTTTTTCTCCTTGCCCGTCGACGTGTCAACGACCGACGCAATCCAGAACAAGTTTGCGTCGATATCAATCGTTACCTCGAACTTCGATTCACCGCTGGATAGACCGTCCATGTCAAGCATGCCCAGTTGAAGGCTCTCACTTCCTTCCTCCTCCTCCTCACCCTCGAGAACGCGAAAGCGTAAGGCCGAGTTGCTATCCGGAGCTGCGGAGATTGTGTGCCATTTTTTCGTTGGCATAGTGCAGTTCCTCGGGACGACGACTGTTTTGATTCCATTCACTATGCCATTTTTTCGTTGGCATAGTGCAGTTCCTCGGGACGACGACTGTTTTGATTCCATTCACTTCCATTTGCAAAGACTGGGTCAAAACATCCAGCAACAGTAAATCTTCCAGCTTCGGTGATGCATCGTCACCAGTGAGGATGGCAGCTTGCATTGCTGCGCCGATCGCCGCGGACTCGTCTGAGATCGGCCCCTTTACCTTCTTCCCGTTAAAGAAATCTTCCAATAGTTGCTGCATTCTTGGGATACGCGATGATCCTCCGACGACCACAATCTCGTCCACTCGAGTCTTTGGCTTCGTGGCATCTAGCAGCACCTTCGATACAGCCCCCAACACCTTATCAAACAAGTCGGCGCACAAGTCGTTAAAACGGGGGCGAGATATCGTCGAGTTGAGGTCAATGCCTTCATACAATGACGCAAGCTCGATTTGTGCCTCCGTTGAAGTCGATAAGGTTCGCTTGGCTTGCTCGCAAGCGCTACGCAGGCGCACCATTGCTCGTGCATTAGTACGGAGGTCCTTGCCATGAGTTCGCTTGAACTCAGCCGCACAGTGCTCAAGCAAACGGGCAGTGAACTCGTCACCTCCAAGATGTGGAACACCGAGTGTAGCCCTCACTTCGTATATGCTGTCAAGTGAACTCGTCACCTCCAAGATGTGGAACACCGAGTGTAGCCCTCACTTCGTATATGCTGTCATCGATGGTCATCAGCGACAGATCCAGCGTGCTGCCGCCCATGTCGAAGACGAGCACAGTGTGATGGTCGGTCCGCTCGAATCCGCATCCGATCGACGCGGTTGTTGCCCCACTGATCAACCTCAGCACAACAAACGGGCAGTGAACTCGTCACCTCCAAGATGTGGAACACCGAGTGTAGCCCTCACTTCGTATATGCTGTCAACGATGGTCATCAGCGACAGGTCCAGCGTGCTGCCGCCCATGTCGAAGACGAGCACAGTGTGATGGTCGGTCCGCTCCAATCCGCATCCGATCGACGCGGTTGTTGCCCCACTGATCAACCTCACCACGTTTAGTCCAGCTATTGCACCGGCGTTCTTGATTGCCTGCCGCTGAGACTGGTTGAAGTGGAGAGGCATCGTCACCACTGCATCCGTCAGCTTCTCTCCTGTGGACGACTCGGCCATTTCACGCAGCTCCGACAGAAACATGGCCAGGATCTCCACGGGTTGAAATGACCTCGACTCACCCTCGAACGTCACTACCACTAGGGGTTTGTCATCCGGGCCGCAAGTCACCTTGAAGGGCCAATACTTGATGCCTTCCTGTATGTCTGGGTCGGAGAATTTGCGGCCGACCAAGCGCGTGATGTCGAAGATCGTGTTTTCCGCATTCTGCAGCAGCTGGAGCGTGGCAGACTCGCCGATGAGCACTTCGGTCTCTGCGAACGCCACGATCGTCGGGGTGGAGCGGTCTCCCGACTTGCTTGGCACGATCTCCACGCGGTCATTTCGCCAGACTCCCACTCGGGAATACTTGGACCCGAGGTCGATGCCCATACTCGCCCCACGGGCGCCTTCAGTGTTCACCATCGCTGCGCCGTAGTTGCCGAGGATCGCGGGGAGCTATCTATCCTGAGAGACCGCCACCTCGAGTAAGTACGATTGAAGCAGTTTGCACTTGTGCGCATGAAATGGCAGGCTCCGGCCCGAGCGTCGGCATCGACCTGGGCACGACGTGTCTGCGGGTGGGCGTGTGGGTCGACAATAACGTGGCGGTGCTTACGAGCGACCGCCCGTTGCCGTCGTTCGTAGCGTTCACGGACACGGAGCGACTCGTTGGCGACGCCGCCAAGCGCCAAGTGGCCACGAACGTGCGCAACACGGTGTTCGGCACCACGCGCCTCATCGGCCGCAAGTTTTCGGACCTGGAAGTACAGGAAGACTTGAAGCACTGGCCATTCAAAGTGGTACGCGGGCCAAATGATGGCCCGCTAGTGGAGGTGCAGGCCAAGACGTTCCAGCCAGTGGAGATCCTGGCCATGCTCCTGGCCGAGGCACGCGAGACTGTGGAGACGCATCTGGGGAAGCGAGTTCAGAACGCAGTGGTGACGGTACCGGCCTCCTTCAACTACGCCCAACGCCAGGCCATCCAAGACGCCGGCGCTGTTGCAGGCCTGAATGTGGCCCGCTTGATCAACGCGTCGACAGCTGCGGCCATCGCGCACGGCCTGGAGAACAAGACCAAGGCCGGCCAGCGGAACCTGCTAGTGCTTGATCTGGGTGGTGGCACCTTGGACGTGTCGCTGGTGGCCATCGAGGAGGAGATCTACGAGGTGCTGGCCACGGCTGGGAACGCTCATTTGGGCGGCGAGGACTTTGACTCTCGGTTGGTAGAGCACTGTGTAGCTGAATTCAAGCGAATGCGCCGCAAAGACCTGAGCACAAATGCGCGGGCCATGATGCGCCTGCGTATGGCCTGCGAAAGCGCTAAGCGAGCTTTGTTTGCCTCCGAGTCGGTGGAGAAGCTCATTGAGCTCGACGCCTTGTACGAAGGTATTGACTTCCACACGAAGATCACGCGTGCTCAGTTCGAAAAGATGTGCGCGGACCTTTTCGACGATATCATGTTGCCTGTGCAGCAGGTGCTGAGTGATGCTAGCGTTCTGAGGAGTAAAGTGGATGAGGTGGGGCTCCACGCGTATCACCAAGATTGGAGAACTTTTGAAGGAGTTTTTCAATGGCAAGGAAATTGTTAGGTCCAGGCATGAGGAGGAGCTCAATGTCCTCGGAGCCACGATGCAGGCTGCCATGCTGACGGACAAGCTGTCCGCGATCAAGCCTCTAGAGGAGTTTATGCTGTTGGATGTGACGCCGCTCTCGCTCGGAGTAAAGATTGACGACACGAACACGTCGGCTATGATCCCACGCAGCACCACGATTCCAACAAGGAAGACGCGGACATTTTCGACGTCTCAGGACAACCAGTCCACGCAGCACCACGATTCCAACAAGGAAGACGCGGACATTTTCGACGTCTCAGGACAACCAGTCCGTCATACAAATTCAGCTTCTGGAGGGCGAAGACGACGATAACCGTGTCATCGGTAAGCTTGAAGTGGATGGCCTTCCGCTTAAGCCGCGGGGGGAATGCAAGATCGAGGTTGCAGTTGAAGTCGACGCGAATGGCTGCATAACAGTGCTTGTTGCGGACGAATCGACGGGCCAGTCAAAGAAACTCGAGGTTAGTGGACTGCATAACAGTGCTTGTTGCGGACGAATCGACGGGCCAGTCAAAGAAACTCGAGGTTAGTGGCGACTGTCTGTCAGCATTGGAAATTGATCGTATGAGGAAGAGCGTGATGAAGGATGTGTCGAAGATAGAGCTCGAAACTTACGCCAATTCGGTTCGCAGCACTGCAGCCAAGCGTATTGCGGAGCTGAAGCGATCGATAGAGGAAATGCAGGCTGTTGAAAAGCAGGCCACCGAGACTCTACATTGGTTGAACTGGAATCAATCGGTCGAGCGGGCAGATATTGACGTCAAGAGGAGGAAACTAGAGGAGGTTGCTACTCCTGCCACGCACAACAACTAGGCTAGTACGAGTGGGCCAGATCCTTTCGTGCCACAATCTATTGAATGAATCCCAACTAGAAAACGATAGTACGAGTGGGCCAGATCCTTTCGTGCCACAATCTATTGAATGAATCCCAACTAGAAAACGTGAAGTTAGAAAAAAATGCTGGACCAACTTCTGCGTCTGTGTCCATCTCATGTTCTTATCCGATCAAACGTGTGACCGCTAGGTTATCTATAGATATAGACGTCGAGGTTCAGTGGGCATACTATAAAATCCTACACGTCTCGACTTCATTCCACAAGATACTCGAGAGCAGAACAACCCAGAACGGCTAAACTGCAACTATGGCGGCAGTGAGACAAGGTATGGGCATCGACCTCGGGTCCAAGTATTCCCGAGTGGGAGTTTGGCGAAATGACCGCGTGGAGATCGTGCCAAGCAAGTCGGGCGACCGGTCCACACCGACGATCGTGGCGTTCACGGAGACCGAAGTGCTCATCGGCGAGCCTGCAACGCACCAGTTGCTGCAGAATGCGCAAAACACGGTCTTCGACATCACGCGCTTGATCGGCCGCAAATTCTCCGACCCCGAGATCCAGGAAGGCATCAAGTATTGGCCCTTCAACGTGGTTCGTGGGCCGGGTGACAAACCCCTTGTGGCGGTGCAGTTCAAGGGCGAATCGAGGATGTTTCAACCGGTGGAGATTCTGGCCATGTTCCTGTCGGAGTTGCGTGAGGCGGCCGAGTCTTACACACAAAAGAAGATGCAAGATGCAGTCGTGACGATGCCCGTCAGCTTCAACCACACTCAGCGACAGGCAATCAAGGACGCCGGTGCGAGTGCAGGGCTAAACGTGGTGCGCTTTATCGCTGGGTCAACAGCAGCGTCTATCGGGCATGGATTTGAGAAGACTGGTCTACAGACCGTACTTGTCTTTGATATGGGCGGCAGCGCGTTGGATCTGTCGCTGATGTCCATCGAAGACGGCATATACGAAGTCTTGGGTACTCTCGGTGTTCCACATCTTGGAGGTGACGATTTCACCGCCCGTGTGGTCGACCACTGTGTGGCGGAATTCAAGAGGGCCCATGGCAAGGACCTCCGTACCAATTTGCGAGCGATGCTGCGCCTGCGTAGCGCCTGCGAGCAAGCCAAGACAACCTTGTCGACGTCAGTGAAGGCGCATGTTGAGCTCAACTCGTTGTATGAAGGCACTGACTTCAACTCGACAATATCCCGCCCCCGGTTCGATGACTGCTGCGCCGACTTGTTCGACACGGCTTTGGAGGCTGTTGCCAGAGTGTTAAGGGATGCCAAGCGGGTAAAGAGCCAAGTTGACGAGATCGTGCTTGTGGGGGGATCATCTCGCATTCCGAGGATGAAGCTGAAACTGGAACACTTCTTCAACGGAAACGAACCCACCGGGTCGGTTCTGGAGGAGGCTGCAACGACCGGAGTCACGATTCAAGCTGCCATTCTTACTGGCAACGATGAGTCCCCAAAGCTGCAGGATCTATTGTTGCTGGATGTAGTGTCCAAGTCTCTCCAAGTGGAAGTAAACGGAGCCAAGTCGGTTGTCATCCCGCGGGACTGCAATATCCCGACGAAAAAGACAGTGACGATCTCAACGTCTCCGGACACCAACTCGGTTGCGCGCTTTCGCTTCCTCGAGGGGGACGAGGGCGAGGCAAGTGAGAACCTCCAACTCGGCGTGATCGACATGGATGGTATCTCCAGCGGCGAGTGTGAGTTCGATGTAACGATGGACATTGACGCGAATCTCATCTGGAGTGCATCGGTGGTGGAGAAATCGACGGGCAAGGAGAAAAAGGTCTCAGCCGTCTGTGATCCTTTGCCTACACGGGAGGACGAGCGCACACCCAAGGACGTTGATAAGCCGAAGAGCGTGCGTAGGCGCAATAGTGCCCTTGGCAAGATGCGTAGCCTCTTGTCGAGCGTTATGCCCAAAACGTCCAAGCAAAAGTCCAAGCTCAAGTTGCGCGAATCGGCTGAGAACGAAAAGAAGCAACAGCAAGTAGACACGCCAACAACTTCGCTGGACGCTATCAAGGTTTCCCTCGCAGACGTCGGTACTAAGTGAGAGATATTTCCGAGATGCATCTCTCTTTGAGACTACGTTCATCTCCTTCGTTGGGTATGAGAGCCCAACACATGAATTTGTTCAATACTATCATACACACATTCGAAAAGGTAAAATACACGTAGACGCTCAAACTATATTCTGGTTGCCCTTGTCCGGTCAGTCCTCGAGGATGCTTGTCCGCATAACTACGACAACGCTAGATATAGCAGACTCCCTGATGCTCACTCGGTTGTTTAGCGCCTTCCACAGCGCTATACGCCAGCAACCTCCAAGAAAACCGTTGAAGCGTAACGATGGCCAACAAAACGACCGGTGGGCCCAGCATTGGCATTGATATCGGAACGACATACTCCAGCGTGGCTATTTGGCACAAAGACCGCGTGGAAATCCTTCCTAGCAAACTGGGCAACCGGTTGACGCCGTCATATGTGGCATTCACGGACACGGAGGTACTGGTGGGTGATGCCGCAGCCGACCAACTGCTTCGAAACGCGGAAAACACAGTGTTCGGTATAACACGGCTACTCGGCCGCAAGTTTTCGGATCCAGAAGTCCAAGAGCGCATCAAGCACTGTCCATTCAAAGTGATTCGGGGCCCGCACGATATCCCCCACGTGGTGGTGCAGTTCAGAGGAGAGAGCAAGATCTTCCACCCTGTGCAGATTTTGGCCTTGCTGCTCTCGGAAATGCGCGGGATTGTGGAGAATTACACCGGCAAGAAAGCAACAAACGCCGTCGTGACGGTGCCAGCTCACTTTAACTTCTCACAGCGGCAGGCCTTCAAGGACGCCGGTGCCATCGCCGGAATCAACGTGATACGAATGATGAGCCGATCAACGGCGGCCTCGATAGCGTATGGTATCGACAAGAAGATACCAGAACGAAAGGTACTGGTCGTTGACCTAGGCGCTAGCATGCTTGATGTATCGGTGGTGGCGATTGAAGACGGCAACTTCGAGGTGTGCGGTACTGCGGGGGATGTCAATTTGGGCGGCGATGACTTTGACGCTCGTCTCGTGGATCATTGCGTAGCTGAATTCATGAGAGACCACAACCACGATCTCTGCACCAACCCTCGGGCAATGCTTCGCCTGCGCAAGGCTTGCGAGCGAGCCAAACGAGCGTTATCTCTGTCGACGGAGACGACGATCGAACTGGAGGAACTGTATGACGGAATCGATTTCCAGTTGAAAACCACACGCGCGCAGTTCGGGAGCTTGTGTGTGGATCTATTCGACCGAATCCTGTGGTCCGTACAGCAGGTACTGAGCGATGCCAACCTGATCAAAGACAACGTTCATGACGTCGTGCATGTCGGAGGATCAATGCGTATCCCGAAAGTCAAGCAAGTGTTAACCGAGTTTTTCGACGAGAAGCCACTGATCAGAGTGATAGAGGAAGCTGCTGTGTCCGGCGCTACTCATCTCGCTGCCACTTTGTGCCACGAATTATCGCCAAAGTTGGATAATTTCCTGCTGCTGGATGTGGCGCCGCTGTCGCTTGGAGTGGAGGTTAATGAAACGAACATGACTGTCCTGATCCCGCGAAGCAGTACGCTGCCTACAAAGAAGACGGAAACTTTCTCGACATCGCAAGGCAACCAGACTGTCGTTCGCATCCGAGTTTTCGAGGGCGAAGGCTGGAAAGTCGGCAGCAATTCAGTTCTGCACGAGTTTAAACTTGATGGGATCCCTCCGCTGCCTTGCGGTGAAGCCAAGGTGGACATTACGTTCGACGTGGATGTAAACGACGTCCTCCACGTATCAGCTAGAGAGCAGTCGACGGGTTTGGAGAAGAAAGTCAGGATCGTTACCGGCAGTCTGCCACTTACCGACATCGAGTGGATGCGCGCGGAGGTAGATCACTTCAAGTACTGCTTCCACTTCTCTCTGCTTCAGCTGCAAGTCCTCGTTATCGACAGTCTCGTTGAGCTCCAACCAGCGCAGCGTCTCCTCGGCTTTGTCCTCGACGGCCTTCGCCTCGTCAATTGCTTGTCTAAGCTCGGCGATACGTTCGGTGGCGGCGGCGCGAAGCGAATACGCGCTGGTTTCCAGCTCGTTCCTGGCCTCTACGCGGAGCTTGCTGCGTTCACTCAAGTCCGAGCCGCAGCCACTCTTAATTCGCTAAAGTTTATGAACTAATTAAGGGTTCAACACGTTGAAGTTGTTATGTTGCCGGACAGAATAGCTTCTGTTGCTCAACGGATTGTGATAGTAGCCATCTGACCACCATCTGTACCCATTTCATTTCCGATCCTACAGTCTGCGTCAGTCGGTATCAATGAGCACAAGCGAGGCGGAGGAGGCCGTGGCCTCCAAGGGGCTCACCGTCGGTACGCACGCGCTGTATCAATACAAAGCTGCTGTGACCATGTTCCCCACTCACTGAGCCCCCCGTTCATGTGATTTTCTCCAGTGGAGGACGTCGCCAAGCGCCACGCCGAGCTGTTCGCCGAGTTCCCCGAGCCGGAGGTGAAGAAAGTGTCGCGCCTGGAGCGGGAGAAGAAAGAGCTGGCCAACCGCTCGCTGGTCTACGGAGAGATCCCGTTCGAGACGGTGGACGCCATTTTTCAGCTGGTACCGACGCCTAGAAGGGGTCCTAATTGAGGGGTTTAAGACGGTGGACGCCATTTTTCAGCTGGTACCGACGCCTAGAAGGGGTCCTAATTGAGGGGTTTCCGGCTATGGGGGGGGGACTGACTGGCTGTGGATGCGCCGTGCTAGATGAGGACGCAGTTTGGCGTGCTGCTGGACAAAGGCGGGAACTTCTACGACATTGGCTCGGGCTGTGGCAAAGTGGTGCGTGCTGGGAGGTTGTCGTTGAGGAGATAGAGAGACAACAGTGTGCTGCCTGTTGAGTGACAGGTGATGGCGGCGGCGTTGCTGCACGACTTCTCCAAGTGCTGCGGTATTGAGGTGAGGATGGCAGTGTTAGATGTTGAGCTAGTGGCAGAGCAGGAGGCTGATGCTGTGTTTTGATGATAGGTACTGGATGGACTGCATGCCGTGGCACTGAAGGTGCTGGATCGGTGGCGGTACCAGATGCTAGACTCGTTGCCGGCGACCAAGGCCGATCTGGATCTGGGGTTCGCGAAGGCCGACGCTGTTAAGCGCCCAGACATTTGGCGGGACGCTACGCTGGTGTTTTGCAACTCGACGTGCTTTAGCGACAGCGTGAGTTTATCCGAGTGTCTAAAAGGTGCTGCAGTTGAGGAATCTGAAGCTCATGATGAACGTTTGTGGTGGTCTATTACAGCTTATTCAAGCGATTTCGACGGAAGCAGACCAGTTGGCTGTGGGTAGCTACTTTGTGACGGTGACGAAGCCTTTGCAGTCCACGCGATGGCAGGCGGTGCACGAGGAAAAGTTTCACATGAGCTGGGGCCGAGCGACGGTCATTATTCAGAAGAAGATGTTCTGAGCTAACAAGAATTGGACCCAATGTCGTACGTCTGGAACAACGCGGGATGAATTCAATAGGAATGAATATCTTTGCGAGTGTAGATACCCTAGTTCGCGTGAATCTCTGGTTTGAAAACGGGTCAAGCCCCTCCAAAGGGGAACCACGACAGGGAAAAGCTCCAGCACTGCTTCGTGCCAAAGCTTCTGCTCACCCCAGCTTTTCTGGCTCCTGTTCGTTACCAAACCGACCTGCGTGTCGTTGACATAAGCTCCTTGTGCTTATATTTGGACACCGACAAGTTTCAGCGCACGACTGCTGCTGTCCCGTCGTCGAAGTTGGTGAAGGCAAAGCTGCTAACCCTCTATACCGTGGTGAGAACAGAATGGGCCGCCGTTTAAGTACATGTAATGCGTCATCAATATCTACGGGGGACGTCTTTGTCTACAGCAACGCCAAAGCTCCACTCCGACGCAACCATGTTGCCTTTCTGCCGGCTATTGCTGTGTCACCATCACCGTCGACTGCAAGTTCTGTCGCTCCAAGAGTTCGACCACTTCGAGTCCCAGCGTGAACGATCTAAGGCAAAAGACCAAGCTGCTGCTGGCCCCAGCGCTCGTAACGCTTTCAATACGACTAGCTTGCAACTATCATATCGGTAGATACAATTCCCTCCGTCTTCCAGTCCCTGCTGCCTGAGTTGTGGGCCGACGCGTCCACCCTGAAGTGGTCCATCGATTGACATCGATCGACTCAAGAGAGCCAGCACTTCAACTACGACAAGACAGTCCACCTTACACAGGCTCCCACTATAGTCTCCGCTAAGTCCGAGTCTTCGTTATCGAGCGGTTCATTGCGGTATATTGACGGCGGGAGAGCTCTCCCGATCCACCGTGCGTGTGTTCGCCGCGCCATATCTCCGTCCGCAGCGACGGCCATGCGTCACCGCCGAGTGCCCTCGATGCGTCTGCGTCTCCTCTTCCTCGTCGTGTCGGTTGCACTCGTTGGGGGACCGAGTGCCCTCGATGCGTCTGCGTCTCCTCTTCCTCGTCGTGTCGGTTGCACTCGTTGGGGGCCTCTGCAGCGCGCACATGCACGCGTCGGAGCGGCGCCACCTCCAGCAGCAGGCGCGCGACATGTTCTACCACGGCTACCGCAATTACATGGAGCACGCCTACCCGTGGGACGAGCTCAAGCCTCTGAGCTGCTCCGGCCGCCGCTGGGACCGCCGCGAGCGCGGCGACCTGGACGACGTCCTGGGCGGCTTCTCGCTCACGCTGGTGGACTCGCTGGACATGCTCGCGGTGCTCGGAGACCGCGACGAGTTCGCAAGGGCCGTCAAGCTCGTGGCCGGCAGCGTGACCTTCGACAGGGACGTGACGGTGTCGGTGTTCGAGTCGACCATCCGGGTCATTGGCGGCCTCGTGTCGGCGCACATGCTGGCGTCCCCCGAGTACTTGGGGATGATGGAGGAGGACGAGTACAACGGGGAGCTGCTGAGCCTCGCGGAGGACCTCGGACGTCGGCTACTGCCGGCCTTCGACACACCGACAGGGATCCCCGTGCACCGCGTGAACCTGCGGCGTGGGGTGCTGCCGAAAGACCGCGCGGCCAAGTTGACGTGTCCTGCCGCGGCGGGATCGTTGCTGGTGGAGATGGCCTACTTGTCCAGACTGTCGGGGGATCAGAGGTTCGAGCAGAGGGCGAAGGACGCGGTGGTGGCCATTTGGGACAGGAGGTCGGAGATTGACTTGCTGGGTAGCTCCATCGACGTGGGGTCGGGAGAGTGGGTGCACTCTCATGGAGGGATCGGAGCGGGACTCGACTCGTTCTTCGAGTATTTGCTCAAGTACCATTTGATCAGTGGGGATTCGCAGTGGCTGGTCATGTTCAACGCGAGTTACCAGGCGGTGGAGACGCATGTGAACCACGACGACGTGTACATTGAGGTGGATATGAATGGGGGCAAGGACCAAGTGCGTGCTCGTCGAGTGTCGGCGCTACAGGCATTTTGGCCCGGACTCCAGGTGCTGGCTGGGGACGTGTCGGGTGCTATTCGCACTCATGAACACATGTTCCCGCTTTGGGATGAGTTTGGCGCCATGCCCGAGCTGTTGGATTTGGCACCTCGAGGCATGTCGAAGCCTGGAAACCGGGGTACGGTCATCAGCTGGGCGCGTACGTCTCCACTTCGTCCCGAGCTTATTGAGAGCACGTATCATCTGTACCAGGCCACGCGCGACCACAAATATCTGAAAATGGGTCGTCAAATGCTGCAGGACATTCGGCGCGTGTCGGAGGTGCCGTGCGGATACGCTGCGGTGGGGAATATTCACACGCTAGACATCGAAGATCGTATGGACAGCTACTTCCTGTCGGAGACAGCGAAGTACCTGTACCTGCTCTTCAGTGTCGAGCCAGATGTGATCGTCCCAGCACCTCCAGTTCGACAACGGAACAATGCATCGTCGTCGTCGAACCGAAGCTGCGCTGCGGCAACTCAAAGCAAACTGCAAACATTTGGAACATCACTCGAGTGTAAGACTGCCTCCTCCAATGCAAGCTCCAGCCTGGGGGAAACATCATTGAGACGGAACAAGAAGTCCCTGAAGGCGTCCGACGTCGTTTTCAGCACTGAAGGCCACATCCTGATGATCGACTCGCACCTCTTTCGCCAACCACAGCAGAAATCATCGCTCGTCGCTCCGAAGTGCGAGAATGGCAAGCTGCAAGTGCGTCAGCGCAACGTCGAGCTACAAGCGGCACGGGAGATCCAGACGACGCCCCCTGTTATCCCCGTGGGGCTGGCTGTCCGTCTTGGCGACGTGCACGTGATGACACTCGTGGCATCTCCTGCAAAGTTTGGGCTGCAGGTCACAACCCCGTCAGCAGTGGAGGCGCCGTTGCTGTTGTTCGCTCCCGACATTGGCGAGGCTTGCGGTGCCATCGACGCCGATCAAGTGCGTGGCAAGATTGTGATGGTGGCTCGTGGGACGTGCACGTTTGCGGAGAAGGCGCTGAGGCTGCAAAAGGCTGGTGCAGCGGGCGTCGTCGTCGTCAACTCTAAGGCTGCGTACAGCAGGTATCCCAACCGCAAATACTCGCTGGCCGATGACAAACGCGGTCTAGGCCGGTACGTGACGATCCCCGTCGTTTTGGTTTCGCGTGAGGACGCCACTCAGCTGCACAGGCATGCGAGTCTGAAGCGGCTTCTGAGCGACGATGACGGGGATTCGGAAGGCGATGAAGGCGTCCAAGGCGATGCCAGTGATGCCCTCGTTGGCTCTCTATCGCCGTGGCTTTACTGATCGAACGGGAAAAGGGACGTAGTACGATAGAAAAACGAAGTAAAATGCAAAAATGTATATACTGAGGATGGAAGAACACGCCGCTACCGTTCAGCAGCGCTTCAAAGTAAATTACGAAGTGAGTTCACTTCAGAATTAAAAAAAAACATCGAACCCTAGATTTTATGAATATTCGCAGTTCGAAGAACTGATGATTGGGGAAGGTTTTTGGATGTCATCGAACGACATTCACGCTACATTCGTCGCTTCTCCCCCCGTGCGGATGACATCAAACGACATTCACACAACATCATACAGCACTTGGTCTGAATGACACTTACAGGTTTTGATAGATGCTTATTCGCCTCGGAGCTTCTTTTGATATCAGATGCACACGATGCCACCAATGTCCATCACAAACATCAGGGACTACCATTAACTCGGCGAACAACGAATTGTGTAGTAGCAAGAATTGTACCATCACAAACATCAGGGACTACCATTAACTCGGCGAACAACGAATTGTGTAGTAGCAAGAATTGTGTTCTTTCGACCAATAAGAGGCATCGGTGCTAATGATGCTGACCTTGGGCACAATTGGTACATGTACCATTGCCACATCACTGCATCGTATATTATACTACATGCAGCTTCAAACATGTACTTACTCATTCCATTAGCGTTAAAATTATCGATTCGATCTGTGATGAGTCGTAACTTATACCCTCCTCTTTCAAACACAAATATTTTCATCTGCAGGCATAGTTTCTCAAAGCGAATAATTTTGAAAATCATGCGGTCACCTGAATTTGCCGTGACACAAATTGTCGGCACGCTAGTATTGTGCGAGTCCCCACACGGATTAGATAAAACGTTCCACTAAAGCTTTGCGAAAAACTACTTTGAGTTTTTAAGGTTGTGCTATCCGTGATGATGCGACTGTCGTGTAGGAACACGCGCTAAAATATAGATTGCACAATTCCCCACCAACAACACCCACTC
>JAIKVH010000120.1:0-20923 GCA_024679275.1 Phytophthora niederhauseri
TCATGGCAGCCAAGACGCCCGAGGAGGAGATCGCAGAGCTGCGTCAAGCCAATGACGAGCTCTACCGAGAACACGCGAATGAGAAGGCTCAAATGCAGGCAGCGGTGGAGCAGGAGCGGCTACGGACAGCAGAGTTGACACAGACCATCGAAGCCATAACCGAAGAGAACGGGCAGTGGCGTGAGAGTTACGCGGCCTTGGACGAAGCCAAGCGGTATGCTGAAGAGCAGATTGAAGAGACCAGACGATATGCGGAGGAGCAGTGTGCTGCTGAGAAGGCCGAGCTGGAAGAGCAGGTAGCACAACTCGAAGACAGCGTCAAGAGCTGCACGTCTCAAATGGTGGACGACCTGGCGGAGCATAGCACAACTCGAAGACAGCGTCAAGAGCTGCACGTCTCAAATGGTGGACGACCTGGCGGAGCTGGAGCGTCTTCGTACCTCGGACGCGGCGCACGAGCAGCAGGAGGCGGAACTACAGAGGCAGCTGGACGAACGTGACGATCGCTTTGCTCAGCTAAGTGCCGAGTACGACTCGCTGCGTGTGCAGTACGATCAACAACAACAAGCGGTGGAAGACGCTCGCAAGTCTCATGAAGACGAAGTTGCTGCCAAACAGCAAGCGTTGGCGGACAGTTCAAGCAAGATAGAAGAACTTCAGGCTCAGGTGACGAGTCTGGAGGGTCAATTGAAGGCGGCATCGGCGACTCAAGATGTGCGCGAAGTGAACCTGAACGCGCTGCTGCGTCGTGCCGAGCAGCAGACTCAAGAGAAGCAGGAACAGTTGGATGGAGCCAATGCTCGAGTGAAGGCGCTGGAGGATGAACTCGCATTGCTCTCACTCACAAGCGGTTCGAATGACTTTGCCTTGCGGGTCAAGGGGCTTCAGCAGGAGGTTTTCGCCAAGTCTGAGCAGCTCGTATGACTTTGCCTTGCGGGTCAAGGGGCTTCAGCAGGAGGTTTTCGCCAAGTCTGAGCAGCTCGTCCAGCAAGGTGAGAAACATCTCCGCGTCGCCGAACTGCTTGACAAGACGAAGAGCGAGCTGGCTCAGCTTCGAGAGGAGGTGGGAGGAGTGCGTCGCACGCTGCTTCGCGGGATTGGCTTGGATCCGACGATCGCCACCGGGAGTCAAGACTCGAGTGTCGATGACATGCTGTACCAGCACGTGAAGCTCGGGGAGCTGGTGCGTCTGCGACTGAAGGCGTTAGAGCATGAGTGGCAGCTCGTTGGAGGTCCAATGGCGTCTTCTTCGTCGTCTCTTGACCCCGCGGCAGACGAAGGCGAGCCATCCTCGTGCCATTTACCCAACGTAGACAACTTCTCAGCTCTTGACGCTCTCGGCCTTGGCGGGGCTGGACGGTTGGAGCGCGAGATGCGAGTGCTACGAAGCCGCAACAAGCGGCTGATCGAACGCACTGAACGACTCGAAAGCGAGCTCGACACTGCTCAAGCTGGACTGCGAGACCTGCAAAGTATGCGGGAAAAAGTCGTGGAGATGGTCGGTCGTGAGCGAGTCGAGAAAGAGCTGCGTGCCAAGAGCGAGCTGGCCAACAAGGAGCTGGGCGAGAAGGTTGCCGCTCTCTCGGAGCACGTGGAGAAGCTCATGGTGCATCTGAAGCACGAAGCTGCGGCCAAAACCCGCGCAGTGGAAGCTCAACGGCGCGTGGACAAGGAGTTACTCGACGCGAAGGACAAATTGGCCACTGCAACTCGCAAGCATGCCGCTCAGGACGCAAAGGTGGCGGAGCTTGAGCAGGGCGCGCGTATCCTGGAGGACCAGCTCCGTCTTATGGACGAGAAGTTCATCGACGTGCGCAACAAACTGGACTGGACGCGATCAAACGCACGCAAAGAGAACAAGCAGCTCTCGGCAGAGCTGCGCTCGCTGCGTATGAAGTGGCAGATGGCGAGCGACTCGGGCGTCCTCGCTGGGCTTCCAGCTGCGCTCGCTGCGTATGAAGTGGCAGATGGCGAGCGACTCGGGCGTCCTCGCTGGGCTTCCGGACTGGGTCGCTACTACATCCGTGCCGAAGTTCTCCAAGAAGCCGCCGCTAGGAGCCAGCAGCTCCGACTCGCGACTGCCAACGCCTAAAACCTCCAACAACGGACTCTCCCCAGTCGTAGCAGCGGTGGTGCAGGACGCTTTAGCCATTGGCAACGGCGCGCGTGTCAAGTTTGAGATCCCGAAGTTGCCTCAGCCGGAGGCTGACGCGGGCACACCATGGTCTGACGCCAAGTTGTCCGTGCTCCAACGTCAATTCCAAGACAAACGCCGAGGCTAATCTCATGGTTGATAGCATGAAAGTTACCGACTTGAGCCTTTGATTGATAGATTGATGAAGAATACGCCATTCTCATTTGAGAATCTGCGGCCTATAGAAAAGATGAGGAAGATAACACTCACATCCGCAATTGTTGGAGTGGGCAGCACGCTCGACGTGGAAGTCGACGATGGTGAGAAGGTGGGCGAGAAGGGACCGGTCAAGCAGGGAAACTCGAATACGTTGATGGTTGTCGACGCCCCCCAATCTACAGCTCTTGCTGGCCAAGAGGACGGACGCCAAGTGGTTGAGTGTGACTGATGCGATGTCTGTGACGCTACACTCAACACTCCCCCTGGATCTCGATGAACATGAACGTATCCAAGGCTTCAAGTGGCTGGACCCCACGCTTCGTTTCAAGAATCTTAACTACTTTGGAGACAACTTTCAGCCGGATGACGATCAAGTTCACGTGTTGGTGGTTGTTCCGAACTGGTTAGCAGCTAAAAGGAAACGCGGGATCGGAGAAGTCATCTCCGGGTTTGACACGATCGCAATCGCCCAACTTGCACGCCATCTGAGTGATTTCAAGCTGGGTGTAGGAAGTTTACTATCGGAACAATTTGGTGGACCTCTAGTCTTATTAATGCACAGCATCTTAACCCTTAACTACAAGGCCGCGCTCTGCCCGGAACAGCTCTGGATTTTACTTCAGTACGTCGCTCTTGGGCATATAAGTTAGTGTACCGCGGTATTTCGTTTCTACTGCCAGGAAATTCGTTGATTAACTAGTTGTGCAATGCTCGACTATTTCAATCGCTACGCACGCTGCTCGAACACATTGCTGTATGGTGGGGTTTATCGACCTCAGGAAATATAACCGAGAACCCACGATAAGGTCCCCGAGAAATAGTCTGAATCAGACATCGCCTTAGCGATACCGTAAACCACGGGTTCATTGCAACACAAATTAGGCGATGACTGATCACGTTTAGTTTTTACGCGGTAAAAAACTCATAACGTTAATTTGCCAACAATTTATATAGGGTAGGAACTTTTTACGGGTGTTGCAATGAACCCGTGGTTTACGGCATCATCTCCGTGAGAGTTGAGTGAACGTGCGTCTGAGGACACCCAGCCTCACCAACGGGTTTCCTTTAGCAGCGTAGACTCGAAAAAAAAAAACGTGTGCCACTGGCTGTGACGACCCCATACGACGGAGGGGCAACTCCGCGACCAATGACAGAAAGAAGTAGAGATATGGATTGGTTGAGGGTAACCACTATTAGTTGTTTCAGCGGATTCATACGTAGAACCGTTCTTGAATTTACTACACCTTTGCCCGTCCAAGTTCGCGGCAGTGTCATCCAAAGCCGAGTGTCCCGTAATTAAAATTTTCATATTTTCCAAAAACAATTTGTACAATATTACTGTAGAGCAATGCGGATTTAGTCCACAGCAAACCACGCAGAACTTCTCGGTGCGGATATCTACTGTACATGTAGCGCGATGGGCAGCGCAGCCGGGAGATCTGCGTCGCCACAAGCATAGCCACGGGTGAATGCACTGAAGCAAACCTATTATCAGTACGCATCACGCCAAGTGCGCACGGACGCAACGTCGCCTGTCTGAGTGGCTTGAGCACAGCATGTCGTGTCTTGAGTGCAGAGCGCTTCCTCTCCCTCGTCTTGACCTTCTTCCTCCTCGCTCTTGTTCCTTGTCCTCCCGCCTCGGCGTCCAGTCCCTGCTCTCGAGCCGCCCTGCATTGCCTTCTTTCGCGTAGTATACGTCCGCCGACTCGCTGCCTTTATGCTCGTGACCACCGCCGCGTTATGCGTCGTCTTGGGCTGCACGTCATCATCACCACCTATCGCGCTGTGTGTCACTGGGGCCACGGAAGGACCCAGCAAGTCGGTTGTACGGTGTGGTGGCTCGCCTGGGGTGCTTCCTTGCGGCCGGAGCAACTTGAGTGGCTCAGCCGCACCTGTAAGTCTTACACCGGGTCCTCGCTGTCTCGGCTGCGTGCTCTCCCTGGGCTGGCGGTTGTAGCGCTCGGAATGCCCTTCAGCCCACCATTAGGCGACAATGCCATGACGCTGCGGCATGCAGCCGTCCTGCGGAAGCTGTCTGCGCTGCTGGGGCGGGTTTGCCCTCCACTAAATCTACATTGCTCTAAATACTAAATTCAGAAAATATTTTCTGATTTTTGGATGTTACTTCAGTTACTTCAGTCCGTTTTGCATGACACTGCCGCGAACTTGGACGGGCAAAGGTGTAGAGGTTTGGGCCGGGAGTGCATTTTTGAAGTACTTCAGTTCTTTAATTTTTTAAAGTACAATTTGATATAATAGGAGGAGGGAACAGCATAGTCTCTCCCTGTAGCCACAAGGAAACGAGTAAGTATTCACAGAGCTAGAGGTGTTGATTACCAGACGTACTGCTGCGGTACTAGGGTTTCGCGTAGGCTAGGATAGGTAAATGGCATTTTTTTTTCAGAAAGCCAGTGCACATACATACACATATCGACGGAAGATATGGCCTGCAGACAGAGAAAGACTTATACATACCCATACAAAACCTCAGTGCTATGTGCAGTCGATATGCGTCCGTGCAGGCGAAAATTACATACACATAGTAAAATCCATATAGAATACGCGGTAAGATTTGTTGTGCATTTTCTCTGTCTGCAGGCCATATCTTCCGTCGATATGTGTAGCTTATTTAACTACCAGACAGAAAACTAAAACATTACTCAAACAAACGCTTACTGATTCTCTTGTCCACCATATCATCGCCCATAATAAAACACAACCTGCTCAACACGAATTCAATCAACTGAGCAACGCGCATTAATGGTGATCATACAGTGGATTCCTGCCAAAAGTATATAAAACCGTCGACATATCTGCAGCAGATATGCGGAGTATATGCCGGTCATAGATTCCGCGAGGCCCAGATTTCGTGTCGATAGACTGCCCTATCCCTATGTATATGTCGTGTAGCCATCTTAAAGATTTAACTTGATATTGTATACTTTAAGTCGACCATCACTCTACCGTCATTTGGGCGACATACTGCCTCGCTTATATCTTCCTGCCGCCAACTTGAAGTTGCGCTCACTTTTGAAATAGCCTCCAAAGGCTCGAAGACAACAAGCGATCTCCGGTACTTGAGTGGCAATCGCAGTACGTGCTACTGGTTGTTGACTAACACCGTGTGTTACAGCAGGAACGATTGTGCGTCTGACGCACTCCGCGATCCACTGGAAGCTCCGATGCATCGTGGACTCCTCCTCCTCCTCCAGCGACGGGAACACGCCGCCGAACGTCAGCAGAGCTCGTGCCATGGGTGCTGACGGCGCCTGCAGCGCGACGGGTACGGCCACGCCACCCTGGCTCACCCCAGAGCGGGCCAAGCACCGATCCAAGCGCGTGACAAACCCGCCGGCAACGCCAGAGACGCCGACGGCCCAGCTGCCAACTTCGGGGGCGCGCACGAGCCCGACGACGTCCTCGCCCGTGCTCCTGGAAACGCCTCCAAGGTCGCTGTCGCGCCACGACAAGCACGGCGCGTCCCCCCCGTCGCCAAGGGCGTCAATTACGTCAAGCCGCCGCCGCCCCGTACTCACGCCAGCGCTTGGGCCCCCACGGAGGTTCTCGCAGCCAGCGGAATGCGCCGCGCAGCCAGCGCACGGAGCCCAACCATGCACCGCGCAGCCAGCGCACGGAGCCCATCCATGTGCTGCACAACCAGCGCTCGGAGGTCCAGCTCACGGAAGCCACTCGACGAGCGATACGTGCAGTGCCGGCGGCTGCGCCCCGTCCTCAGCTGCAGGCGTCGCGACCGGGGGACGTGTTCGCGCCAGCACGGTGGCCGTACGCCATTGCTCACTTGCGCGAGCAATTCAACCCGTTGGCCGTGTTTCCAGCGATCCAGCCTTTCGGCTACTGCGGCTGCTGGAACCCCTGCCGGATCGACAGCTGCCGCAACGCCCTCGTCAACGTGTACTGCAATGCGCGTTGCTGCCCGCACGGGGGAAAGTGCGGCAACGGCTTGGAGGAGTCAAGCAAAGTCTTCCTCGGGCGCAACTTGCGCACCCATTAGCTCGGGGTCGTCGCCGCTGAGGACATCAGCGCCGGGTAGGTGCTCGGCCAGTACCTGGACGAGATCGAGCACGTCAGCGTGTCTCGAGCCACGCAACAACAGGTATCGCCAGCTGATGAAGCTGCGGCCCGAGAAGCCGACTTACCCGATCTGCGCTGCGATTAATGCAGAAGGGATGGGAGGGCTGATGCGCTTCCTGAATCACTCGTGCGAGCCTGCAGCGGAGTTCTGGGAGGCGCCGAACGGGCATCGAACGACAGTGGTCGCGGCGACGACGCGGCGCATCTACCGTGGCGAGGAGGTGAGCGTCGACTACGGCGACGACCTATGGTTCGTCTGCCGTTGCGAGCGAGACGGCTGTCGCCACCGCAACATCCTAGACGAAGAAGACCCGTGAGAAGGCTGCACGCTTGCAAGATCACAAAGGAGCAGTGAACATCGAGTGGAGCAACATGCGTGTATGAATGAATGGACGACTGAATGCAAGAAAATGTTTGAGTGTATTGTGGGTTCATTCGTGGAACGAAGTGCTGCTAGACTACGAGGATGCTCCATGTCGGGTGAGATTTGGCGCCAAGTCGACGTTCGAAGATCTCAAGCAGGCTTCCTGCTGCGGTTGCCACTTTGGGCGTGAAGCTTCCGCGCGCGCAAGGTTGAGGTTGAAGCTGCTCTCCTTTTCAAATTGGTGGCGGCGGCAGCTTGTACTTGGCCGCGTTGCTGCCGCTGGAGTTCTCTCACTTTCGCTTTTGCCAAGCAGCGAGCACACCTTCACTCCGAGTCGCCCACTCACCCCGACCCAAGCTTCATCTCCGCGCGCTTCACGCCCTGGTACGCTGCTCCACGCGAGATGCTTTGGCGGCTAGCTTGCTGACTGAGCTGTCCAACTTGTTGTGCATGTAGATGGTCCGACAAACCGGAAACCCGAACTACACTACGGCGGACGTCGACCGCCTCTTGCTGTTGATCGAGAACGAGCTTCCGCTCGGACGAGACGAGCGAGAGCGGCTAGCGGCGTTGCACAACGCCAACCGACCTCGCGGTGCCCCTGAGGACTTTGAAAGCCTCCGCCGCAAATTCAAAGTGCTCTACAGCACCAGGAAGCCGACTGGCATGCCCAACACGCCGCCGCAGGTCAAGAAGGCCAAATAGGTGAAGCGGACGATCGACGAGAAGGCCAATGTCATCGAGATGGATGACGAGGCCGAAGCGGATCGCCCCATCGAGCCCGACTTCTGCTTCGAGGTGGACCCCGACGAGAGCTTCTACGGCGACGACGATGGGGAAGGCGTGCAGACGGCCGGCCGGCCCAGTACTGAAGGGTCAACGTGCACCGACGGGTCCGTCGGGCTCGACTTCGCCGAGTCCGAGTCGCCCAGTCTGGGCGAATTTCAAGAGCTGCTTGCGGCGCAACGGATGAGTGGTGGGTTCGGTGACGGTGCACGTACACCACGACCTGCGCCTCCTCCAGCGACGTCTACCACGCGCAGTTCGATGTCAAGCGGACTGTCGAAGTCACGTCGAACGGCTGTCAGCTCTGCCGCTGCCAATGCGAACCCACCGGCGGCCGCTCGCTGCTGCTCGCATCTACCACGCGCAGTTCGATGTCAAGCGGACTGTCGAAGTCACGCCGAACGGCTGTCAGCTCTGCCGCTGCCAATGCGAACCCACCGGCGGCCGCTCGCTGCTGCTCGCAGTCAAGAAGCGGAGAAGTACCCGAAGCTCGTGAACCTTTCGAACCGCTTGGGCGGGCAGGACTTGACAGCGTTCCGTGACACCGTCGGTGCCAAGCGCGCGCTCGAAGAAGACAAGGAGACCATGGAGGCAAGCTTCGCGAAAGCGAAGCGGATTCGCGCCTTGAGGACGTCCACTGCCCTTAAAACCAAGCTTGCCAGCCTCGAAGCCGCTGCGAACAACACGGGCGGAAGCCTGCCCGAGACGATTCTCCTTCAGGAGAACGAACGTAAGGCCGAAGAACGCCGCGCTGAAGAGGACAAACGCCGCCGTGCCGAAGTCGCTGCTCAAGAGGCTCGCTACCTTGCCGACAAGGCCGAAGCCCAGGAACGCTGTCGTCAAGAAAAAATCGAAAGAGGGGACCGAGTCCGCCGCGACCGTGAGGATGCGCGCGCTCGCACGCAGGAGCTGACCATGCTGATCAATGCCATTAAGAAGAGCGCGTAAGCAAAGATGGAGACGAAGGAAGGAGTTGTTGGGCCTGCACCTCGCAGCATGGTGCATTTATATTGTAGTAGCGTTGCATTTATCTCAAAGCCGAATTGAATCAAGAACTTTTCATGTACAACATCTTCATCTTCATTCAAGTCGCACTCGCTCCTAAACTACATGAATCTTTAACTTGCAAAAGGCACCATCTTCAACGATATCACCAGCGATTCCTACAACAACTTCACCGCATCGGTTCAGCATTAGTGTACTTACAAGGACTTCGAGAAAACAGTTCAACACCACACAAAATATATTGTTGCCACACTACTTGCTACAATTCGCTCACTACTTAGCCATGCTGCGTCGGCACCTCCATCTCGCCAGCAAAGGTGGTCCGGATCTGCGAGATCCCCACTGTTTGGACCCTGTAGTTGGCCATGCGAAACAAGTTGTCCAGGCGAAGTCCTCGGAGCTTGGGGTCGTACGGAAGCGGAAGGTTGAGTCGCGAGTAGACTTTCTGCACGCTCCCCATGCCTCACTCGGCCGCCAGGCGGACCGAGGTAATGTCATTGTGAAGCGTGCGCGCAGACGCTCTCAGCAACAGCAGGACCCTCCGTCCTTGAGGGGGGGGGGGGGGGGGGGGGGGGGGTGAGAATGCGCCCCGCCATAGCTGTCGAGCAGGGGAAAGCGGAGTCGGAGGCAACGTTCATCCTCGTGTCCGGGCAAAAGGCTGGGTCAAGGAGCTCTCAGCCGCAGCATCTGCCCGAAAATGGTGCACCGCTATTAGTAAGAAGAAACTGGTTTACAACATAACACACGGGAAGTTGAGGATTGTAGCAAGCTAGCAGACCCCGACGATCTTAGCGATGTCGATGTCATCGACGTAGATGTAGATGTAGCGATTCTTGACGATTCCTGTCAAGTTGAACGGGGTACCGAACTCAACTTACTTGAGCGCTCTTGAGAGACGGCATCTCCTCATGGCCCCGGTGCTGAAGCTGCCTGCGCACGAGGCCTGAGGCGCATGATCTCTAGGTCTTCACTAATGATGTCGGACATAGTGGTTCTTGCCACAGACCATAGCTAATCAGGGTAGCTCCCAGTGGCTGATGCTTGCGGCGTAACACGTCAAGGCGGGATCCCGTCGGCATGTTGTTGGAGCGAAAAAATATCCGATGGATGTCGCTTGAGTTTTGGCAGATAAACTATCTATCACCGATATATATATACTTAATGAAAGGGTATGCAAAATAAGAGGTAATTTGACTTTTTAATCTCAACCGGATGGGTCAACATAGCACCATAGTTTGATTAAAGATCGCAGGATACCCAGTATAACAGGTATTTTAGCTATAAACATCTGGAGCGCTTAATATCATATTTAACAGGTACGTAATGTGAGAGAATAATGACACCTCCGAAAATAGGTTATTAATTGTTGTTTTGGAGACGGCGCGAGTTTTTAGGTTTCGAGCCAGAAACAATGGGGTGAAAGAACGAGGGTGGGTGGTTTGCTCACCCACCCTCGTTTTTTCACAGTCGCGAGTCTTGATAAGGTGAAATGCCAATCATGGCACGGTTTGGATGGTCCCAGAAACTGGCGCATATCTACCACACCAGTCAAATTAAACGTACAAATCGTACACCATTCAAAAGAGGAGATAAAGGCCATTCTGGTGAACATATATGTGGGCTCCGCTTTGATTTGACTCGATAGCAGTAGGCGGCCAAAGTTGATAAAGTTCTACAGGTAAAAATGGCGGATCAGTTCGTGGCACGGTCCATACAAATTTAAGTCATTTCAAATCACCTGGAACATCTTTTACGTTTGGACCATCCCGTTTTTTGCCAAAAGTATACTGAAACCAAGTCAAAAACCGTGCCAAAGATTGGCACCGTGCCAGGACTGGCACTTTACCTTACCATTTGTTAACTGATCCTTATCTGTTTTACCGGGTTTTCACCGAAAAACCGCAATTCGTAATCGACCCTTTATATCTTATACGTATAAGATTTTAACCCGTGGAAGGAATTGCTATTTCGTTTAACCCCGCGGCGGCTCGAAAGCGGCCTTTGCGAAAAGGGTATTCCTTCAACACGTGTGGAAGGAATACCCTTTTCATACAAAACCAAAATGTAAGGTTTTGAGCCGAAAAAACATCGACTCAATTTTGAGTTCGAATTTGACATGCGCGCGCATGTGCGCCAAGTTTGAAGAGCGCCACGTTCGCCATTGGAAAAGATCGACAAGGTACCAAATGAACGCGGACGACGACGTGAACATGAGCCCGGGCAACGGAGACGCCACCACCGGCACGCACACCCCCTCTCGTAGGGCCAGGCGTGGGCGTCACAGGGGCAACAGGGGCAACGGGGGGTCGTGGCCGCGGCATCATGCGCGGTCGCGCCATCGCCCAAGCGGATCAGGAGGCAAGAGCCGCGCGCAGAGTTCAACTCCCCCCTGACCGTGGGGACAACTATCGCAAAGATGCCTTCGCCCGACTGGCGCTTAAACCGGGAGGGCGTTTCTCAGGTAAAAATATAAAGTGGCTAGATGTACTAGATCGCTGTCGCTTAAAGGCTGCTCCGCTGTTGTCTGAAAATCAAAAATGGGGTGTCATCTTTATCTTCCGATCGAATGGCCGATAGTTACGATGGAAGAACTATACATAAGGTTTGGTAACGTTTTACCGTAGAGAATGCATAGTATACTAAGAAGCAATCTATGACTGCTTTTCAAAGCTCATGTGAAACGCGCGAACATAAAGTCATGACTTTGCGTATATCACGGTTTTGACAAGCATCTTAGATATCTATGTGTAGCCAAGAACTTGCAGTTGAACTGGTGGTAGATTTCAAAGTCTCCTACTCCTAATGCGGGTCCCAAGGCTACGATGGGGTTAACTCGTTATGAACAAGCTTAAAAATCGTCGAAGAGTATCTCGTAAGGGAACCTTTCGCAGCATGGTTGAACTCCGCTTATGTGGTTATCACCAACACTGCGCACGCGCTCGTAATGGTGCTGTAGGGCCCTCCTTCATCCTCGCCACGGCACCACGAACTCCGTGTTGTCAAACCGCTGTAACACGAAGCGCAGCTGCACGAAACGTCCTGTATGCTTGTAGAAGGCTGGTATCTGCAGCTTCTTCGCAGCCTGTGAGTTAGCGACCAAACGCACGCCGAACTCCACGACGGGCAGTGAGTTGGGCGAAGGTTGCTTAAGGTGTCATGGGATAGAACAGCAAATGTTACCTGTAACTCAGTCGACATTTTTTGAACGAAATAAAACTGGTGGTGCCCTACAGGCTACTACGTAGCCCTCCCGGTTTAAGGAACACCTGATATATACCAAATTGTAAAAGGTAATTGGATATTACGTTAGCATTATAGAAACATTTGTGTGTAGTAGCCAATCAGCTTCCATACAATATCGAGAGTTATATGTTTTCTAGTTTTCTTTATATTGAAGCAGATGTCTGTACTATTTCACGGGAAAGTACGAATTATGTGACGAGTATGTGCCGGACCAGAAATCTGATTCTGCCTCGCTCTCAGGCTTCGAGGCAAGCGGCGGGATGCTTGGCGCGCAGCGGCGGCGCGCTTGGACGATTGACCCACAACGTGCGTGCTTATGAACATGCAGCCGAGTGGCAAGGCGCGGTTGCGCACGTCTGCAGCTAGTAGGAGCGCTTGCAGGCTTATGAATGCAGGTTAGATACGCTTTTTGTCGGCGTTAGAAAGCTCTCGAATGCCCACTTGCCGTTTTAGTGTTGAGTAGCCGCACGCAGTGACATGCTAAGGTATATCTCCACACGAGATTACGTGTTCGATGCTTCAATAGTGTAACCGTCGCTCTGTAAGGATGCTGCTTGCAGAATGCCACTTTTTCACAAAATCCACACGCTTAAGGTTTGATTTTTGAGGCATATGAGGTTCTTTGGTTGAGTTCCATACTTGCAACGGATGAAATACATGTATTTCCAATGATTTCGTGACTCGTTGGTGTTAGTGATGATTCATCACTGATGAATGATGAACGCACAACTTCACCATATGAAGAGCGGCTTAGGCGTCCATTTCCATTTTCGACTTAGTCGCTTGTAATGCGGGCCACGCATATTTCCCACTCGTCTAAGTACGATAATTTGCAAATCATACAGTCGTCTAAGTACGAATCGCCTAGATACATACTCACCACATAATTTGCCCTTTCCCATTAAATAGTGTGTGACTCCATACTCGTCCTTCCGCTTTCCTGGTGGTGGATCTGGTGCCGATTTTCTTCTCTCCGTACAAAGGATGTCGACAGTTTTTTCTTTTCTTACCGCAAAAAAAAATGATCACCCTCACCGCCCTCACCGGCGGTGAGTCACCGCCCTCCCGCAATCACCGACATTTACAATGTGACACGCCGTCATCACATCTTCATTTCCGTTTAGGTACGATAGTGATTCTCTCCCTCCCTTCCTCCTCATTCCAGAATCCGCCGCCTCGAGGAAAAATGGTGCTACTTTCATTACAGTGCGTGCTAGTTGGTCAGGCAGGAAGCTCCTTCGATGTGGAGATTGACGATGGTGCGAAGGTGAGCAAGCTGAAGGACGCGATCAAGGCGAAGAATGAAGACATCACGGTTCCTGCGCGTCACCTGCAGCTCTTCCTGGCGAACACCGAGAGCGGGACGGAGGGCGGCGCGTGGCTTTCGTCTCGCTCGGAAGACGCCCAGAAGCTGAAGAAGGGGCAGGAGACGGACCTCATCAAAGCGCTAACGGAGGAAGACCAACAGCTACCAGCAGAGGATTTGCTGAAGGTCGTGTTAGAAGAGAAGCTCATGCCCACCCCACAGTCAAGACAAGTTCACGTGCTGGTGGTGGTTCCAGAGGGGGCTGGAGGTTCAGCGAGCGATACTTCCAAGATGGATCAACTCAGCGAAAAGCTCGACAAAATGAACGACAAACTGGACAAAGCTATGCTGGGAAAGCGCAAGGTTCGCCATTCGAGCGCAAGTTCGAGTCTTTTGGACGACTTGCACGTTCTGTTGCGAGCTTCCCGCGCGGTTCCATTCGAGACTGAGAAGCATGTTAAGCCGTTCACGTGGGAAGACGGATTCGATGAGCGTGGTAAAAAATTCAAGCTTACCGAGGAACATCAACGTGAACGTTATCGCATGTACATTCAAGACAACATTGGCGATGCGCTCGCGAAGAACAAGCTTTGCGTGGTTGGTGTGGAGAAAGGGGAAGGTGGATAAAAAATTCAAGCTTACCGAGGAACATCAACGTGAACGTTATCGCATGTACATTCAAGACCACATTGGCGATGCGCTCGCGAAGAACAAGCTTTGCGTGGTTGGTGTGGAGAAAGGGGAAGGTGGGAGAGACATTCTTACGGCCGACGTGCCAGGGCACGACATCAAACTTGTTGGACGCACAGACATGATCATACTGAGTGATCAGGTCTTGGAGAACCGTCTCGAATTGGGAATGCTGCCTGACGTGAGATTGATTATCGAGGTGAAGCAGAAGGTGGAGCGAAGCTCCGTCGCTCAGACTGTGTCTGAACTGATAGCACTGGATGTTAAGGTTGTTGAACCTGCGATGGCACTCTTGACCGACTTGCAGAACCATTGGGAGTTTTTTTGGGTTGCCGACCCGATTAACGATCGCGGTACCATCCAATCGGTGACTATTCGTGATCCAAGCAAGGCGTTTGCGGTGATCGAGACTCTACTGGCAAGTGGTGCTGATGCAGTAGTCAGCCTTCCGTGCTTCCAAGAACCTATCAAGAGGCCGAAGATTGACAAGTTCCTAGCCTCTAGTGGAGAGGGTGGCGGTACTGGTATTCGTGAGAGCATCGAACGCTACTATGACATCGCCAGTATGTTAGGTCCCGACATCGAGATGGCGCGTGCTGTGGCTCGGCAGGTCACTCGGTCTATTCCCACGTTGAGTTATTTCAGCTGATTCTTGCTTCGTGATGCTGCGTTAATACATTTTATTTATTATTGGTTCGGAGAATACTAGTAGTGGAGCATCTCAGTCGCGTTGCTCCGTTGAGTCTCTTAGGGGCCGACGTCCCCGCTTTCCCCTCGCGTCGCCATGAACCTGGTTTTGACTGCTCTCCAGAGTCGTCGTCGCTGCGCTTGGTCGTGTCCGAGTCCGAATCCAAACCAACCGATCGCTTGAAAGGCTGCTCGAAGGAGCTGATATCCAGGATCGAGTCGGTGATCATCGACAAGAGCGCTGTGATCATGAACGACATCGCCAGTCTCGAGTTTGCGAAGAAGTGCATCAACGAGCTCATCGTGTGGCCCATGAGTCGGCCAGATATCTTCACGGGTCTGCGCGCTCTGCCTCGAGGACTCTTGTTGTTTGGCCGGCCTGGAACGGGCAAGACGATGATTGGCAAGGCGATCGCGAACGAGTCGGGGGCGACTTTCTTCTACGTACAGGGTTCCCACCTTTCGCTCCAGCTCTATGATCTGGCCGTAGGCCTTATGAAGCAGCCTCGAGTCGATGTCAGCGCGACTATCCGCTCTCTGGAGCTTCTTCTTCAACTCAGCGGAGTTGCCGTCTATGCTGTGATCTCCATCTGTAGATTCGAAACCTCCTTCTTGTGGGTTTTGATTAGAGTGGCTTTCTCTCTGAAGGCCTTGGCTCTATCGCGCTCAGCTTGGTCCGCTCGCGCATTGGCTTCTTCAATCAGATCGCTGTGCGGGCGCTTCATAAAAAAAAAAATAATAATCCATTACCGGTATGGAAAATGAACGGGGGATGTTCCCGCGAAAATGAACTCTTGCGCGCGCTGGTAAAAACAGGCAGATACCAAGAATTAGGCTTCCGGATTAAACTACACCGGTATCTAATATCTCGCGAATTTCCAGCGATCCGCAAGATTCTCGTCTTCGATCCCTATTATTTTAATATAAAAACTCGACGCAGTTGTTCTCCAACGTGGACAAGTTTAGTAGGATAACTTCATCAATAGCCACGAAGCTATCACTGGGGGAAACCGGAGACATCTTGTTCGGGGGCCCCTTCCTTCCTTCAAATGCACTCGTAGTTCCGGGACATACGCCGTCGAGGAGGCGATCAGGACATTCAGTCGTTTCTTCGACGGGCTGGGCAACTGCATGCTCAACTCATTAAACTTTTCGCACTCCCCTTCCAGCTACAGCGGTCCAGCTTCAGAGCTTCTGACAAGCCCCACCACTAGTGCTGATCTTGATGCCGTTGTCATGGAGGTATTTCAGCAAGTTCTATGACAGCATTCCTCAAGTCCAACCATGCTACTCTCTCTCTTTTTTTCTCTCCATCGTCAGCAGTCTTGATAAATCCCATCAAGATGTACGTCCAAGCGAAGACCATAGGCATCGATTCTAGTAAATCGCAGAGTTTGTTGCGCTGAAATGCAACCTTCCGGTCAAAACGATGACCACTAACTGCCATGCCCTATCCATACCATTGACATGAAGGGTCTCGCACAAGAGTCGCGATTCATTGCCTGCGAACCGACACAGCTCATCTTACCAACAGCAAGCGTCAAACATGGGACCGAAGAAGCCGCTTGTAGGCTCGCCCGTGAAGAAGAAGTCGAAGGATCATTCCAAGGGGGCTGCGATACCAAACGGCGGTGGCCACGACAAAGATCGAGGTGGTGCGGGAGGTGCCGGCGCAGGAGGTGCCGGAAGCGGAGCAGCAGACGGTTCGCTTTCAGGTGCAGGACAAGACAACGACAAGATGGACGCGTACCACGAACCAGTACGTTGCTGTACAAACCCACATTGCAGGTGTCATGAACTCTAACCTTTTCTATCATTGATGCAATGAACAGGTAAAGAAGATCGTGATTCCGGACAACCAGCTCAAGCTGTCGCCGCAGGAGCTGAACGAGGAGTTCTCGCGGGTGCTGACAGCGAACGACCCCAACGTTCCGAACAACATCACCAAGTACAATTACAAGGAGAGGACATACAAGGTGGACCCGCCTGGACCAGGAGACCACCTGTACGTACATCTCTGCAGTGACGGCAGCATGATCCACAGGAGTTCGAGGACGCCAAGACCCAAGCGGCTTTCGACCAAAAGTACGCCGAAGAAGAGAAGGAGGCGCGGGAGTTGACTATCAAGTAGGCCAAAGAGGAAGCGGAGGCAAAAGGGGAGAAGATCGACGAGGCGGCGCTGCAGTTCGAGTCTGGCAAGAACCAGTTCAACTACAGCGAGCGCGCAGCTCAGACGTACACCAACCCCCTGCGGAAACGCGCGGTCGAGACGGAACCTCCACCCGTGGTGAGCTTCATGGCCACGGTAACGCAATGGGAGATCTACGACACGTTCATGGACGCGTACGAGCAGCACCAGCGTGAACAGATTCAGCTTCAGAAGGTGGCACAGAAGAAGGATAAAGACGAGAAGGACGGCGGAGGTGCCGCGGCAGGAGGCGCAGAGCTATTGGCAGCAGCACCGACAGCAGCAGCTGGAGGAGGAGGCGCTAGCGGAGGCAGAAAGGGAAAAGGAGACGATATGGTGCACTCCGCGGCAATGGGGAAGACACTTCGCATCATTGAGCGCATGGTGAACCAGAACGCGGACGACGAGATCTTCCATGACTTTAAGTATTGGGAGGATACGAGCGACCAGTTCCGTGAGGGAGAAGGCTCGCTGCTGCCTCTGTGGCGCTTCTCGAGTGAACGTGCCAAGAAGAAGCAGGTCACGGCTGTGTGCTGGAATCCTCGATTCGGGGACCTGTTCGCCATCGGCTTCGGCTCGTACGATGTCCTCAAGCAAGGCAGCGGCGTAATATGCTGCTACTCGCTCAAGAATGCGTCACACCCGGAGTTCACGTTCACGACCGAGTCGGGGGTCATGTGTCTCGACTCCCACCCGCAACACGCAGCGCTGCTAGCTGTCGGGTGCTACGATGGAAGCGTGTTGGTGTACGACGTCCGCAGCAAGACCAACCGGCCAATCTACGTGGCCACCATCAAAACAGGCAAGCACACTGATCCCGTGTGGCAAGTCAACTGGCAGGAGGAAGACCTGGCGAAGGAGAACAGGCAAGCACACTGATCCCGTGTGGCAAGTCAACTGGCAGGAGGAAGACCTGGCGAAGGAGCTCAACTTCTACTCGATCTCATCGGACGGTCGGGTAGCCAACTGGATCTTGAGCAAGAACGAGCTCAAGATGGAGCCCGTGATGCAGTTGAAGCTGGTGGCAGCAGCCAAGGATGATCCAGAGGAGGCGTCGTTGTCTGGACTGGCTGGTGGCTGCTGCTTCGATTTCAACCGCTTCAGTGAACACCTCTTCATCGTCGGCACGGAAGAGGGCAAGCTGCACAAGTGCTCGAAGGCGTACTCCGGACAGTATCTCGAGACGTACGCTGGCCATCACATGGCCGTGTATGCTGTACGCTGCAATCCGTTCCATGAGCGAGCCTTCCTGTCTTGTAGTGCTGATTGGACGGTGAAGCTGTGGGATCACAACCTGCCCGAGCCCATCATGTCGTTCGACTTGGGAAATGCCGTCGGCGATGTGGCTTGGGCGCCGTACTCGTCCACCGTCTTCGCCGCTGTGACCAGTGACGGCAAAGTGCACGTCTTCGACCTGGCAGAGAACAAGAACGAACCCTTGTGTGAGCAGAAGGTCGTGAAGCGCGCCAAGCTCACGCACTTGGCCTTTAACAGCCAGGACCCCATCGTGCTCGTTGGAGACGACCGCGGCGGCGTCAACTCACTCAAACTCTCACCCAATCTCCGTAAAATTGTCGGTTCTGGAGAGGACGACGGCGGACCTGCTGCAAATGCAGTCCCCGGAGGTGGTGACGCAGGTGTTAGTACTACCGCTGAGCTGCGCAATGTGAAGGCACGGTTCAAGAAGGAGTTCGAGAAGATCGACAAACTTCTGAGCGCGAACGACAACAAGGTAGAGCGGTAAGACATGCGAATAACGAATAGGTTTGAGTTAGTACGACTTAGAGTCGGGTCCCTAGAGAGGGAACTCTGAGACGCTGGACGGAGATTGAGTTAGTACGACTTAGAGTCGGGTCCCTAGAGAGGGAACTCTGAGACGCTGGACGGAGCCATCCGTGCCGCTCGTAAAGAATACATCTCGTGTGGCCACAGCATCCGTCACTCCCCACGAAGAATTTGTCTGAGATTGCAATGCATACAATCACGGTCAGCTTGATTGCATTGCTATAGGTTAAGGAAGTGTGCACGTACCACATTGATCGCCACGTTCGATGCGGCATCGCCTAGAAGGTTTGTTGCAGCATCACCCAGGAACGAAGGCTTGACGTGCACCTTGCTCAGAAAAGCGACCTCCCGGAAAATGGGCAACGACCAGATCTTGACATCACCGCCAGCGGATCCGGAAAGCACGCAATCACCACTCGGATGTAACACAAGCGTCTTGATCGGAGTTTCGTGCGCGTTCGAGATTGTATGCAAGACGCGACGCTGCCTCATGTCGAAAATGCTCAACGCACCCCCGGCACCGCCCGTGATGAGCAATTGATGAGTAGATGAAAACGCCACTGAGGTGGCACCTGCTGGGTGACATGCTGGTGCGGCCACAAGCGCCTTTGAGCTAGGCAGTAGTGTATCCCAAACGCATACGTTTCTCTTCCTGTGAAAAAAACAAAGCATTGCGGTGAGTAAGCCAATTCATCATCATACAGTTAATACGATCAAACGTACTCGGACGATAACCCGACAGTCGCGACGCTGCTACTCGAGTTCAGAAATGCGAGCCCTTTAGCGCCCTTGTCATGACACTATGCATGCGCAGAAATTAGTGAGGACCATCGAGAAAAGCAGTAGATAATATGAAATCAATGCACCTACCACAATTCGCGGTAATAAGGAGCTCGGTCGAGCTCGGGAAACTTCCACAGGAACAAATGACCCATAGCATCAACGGCACCAAGCTGCAAGGCAAGAAATATATACAATAAAACCAGTTCCAGTCACCGTGCACACTCAAGTAAGTGCGGGATGTACACTCTCACCTGTTGGCCGAGACTGTCGAATTCCAACGCTTTGATGCTTCGCCAGCCGGACAACATCGAAGGACTCGTTGGATACGGCTCGACAGGCACATGGCTGTAGCGTCAGTAAAGCAGTAAAGCATATCTACGCAACGCCATGGGTAAAAATGCCGGATGCGATACTTACCGCCACCACGTCCTTGGTTTGGAAAGCGCAAATGGCACTGAGCCGGTCAAACGACCACAAATGCACACGACCCTTGTGGTTTCCCGACACGAACAGCGGTAAGAAAGGGTGAGAAGCCACGGCAGTGGGTTTGAAGCTCGCCAACTTCGGCTCAGTGACACGATGTGGAAACAGATTTTTGTCTGCACCCATGTCCGACCCCATGGATACGTGGATCCTTTGGTGAGCTGTGATTGGTCGCACGGGATGGAGATCCGGTAGAGTCGAGTGTGACGTGCTGTAGACACTGGCAACACACATACTAGCCGAATCAAGCGGTATAAAGTAGGGAAGCTAGGGATCATATCGTGCTCGGTCATTGCTTTGCTGAGTTCCTCAGTAGACACCAGCCCGCCAAATCGTTTGTCCCTCCTCGCCAGATTGACAAATCGGCTAGCTTGACTCTCCAATTCTGCTATCTGGCCGTCAAAGTCAGATGAGTAAAAGTCCGACGCGATTCGAACAATATCCACAGTATTCCACCTAGCAAATGAGCGGCGTGGACTTATTCCACCACATAATTCCATCAGTCGCACCATCCGGCCTCCGAATCGCGACTCTAACTCTCCTACGATATCCTTCAACACTGCTGTGTAGACAGCGTCACGGTAGTGTTGCTCCGTTGTTATAGGTACACTGGTTCTTGACGAGTCAGCTCCCGGAATAGTCACGGTAGTGTTGCTCCGTTGTTATAGGTACACTGGTTCTTGACGAGTCAGCTCCCGGAATTCCAGCTCGACCGCAACCTCGGCTTCGCGTCCCACGTCGTTTCCATTCTTCAGATTTGTCAGGAATTACAGGCTCGCCAGAGGTTTGGATCGACTTGCAGAAAGCAACAGATCGATCCCAAATCGAGTCGAATGAAGATGAGTCAAGTGCTCCAAAACTATTGTCCCTCATCTGGATAAATTCGCCGTGAATTTGCTCAACAAGACTCGCGGCGGTAGTCAAATCCATATCTTTGCGCTGTAAATGCATCGACAACGTGTTGGTTTTCTCAAGAATGGTGACAAAAACCTCCAAATGAAAGATAAAGGCAAAGGTCCACATTTTATCCAGTGTCCCCGACGCCTGCGCTCTTTTATTTGAGTCAGAGCCGTCAACAGCCACAGTCTCCAATACTCTCGTGATAGGGAACCATAGCTGCTGGACTCGCTTCAAGGCACGAATTCGGCAATTCCACCG
>JAIKVH010000121.1:0-20877 GCA_024679275.1 Phytophthora niederhauseri
AGTGGCTGCTGGAGCGCAAGTTGGTGCAGTACCCTCACTTCGCCATGGGCTGCGCTATCCGCGAGGGACACTTGGACATAGTGAAGTATTTGTCCGCAGTTGGCATTACGTATGCTCCGTCACGCATGCTGATCGACGCAGCGTCGTGTGGCCAGCTTGATGTGGTGAAATGGCTACACGACAAGTTTGGCAACGCTGCTCTCTTTCCTGGAGTTGCTGCTTCACGCGGGGGGCTGTCGAACCACACTGCCATGGATAGAGCCGCCGGCAACGGGCACTGGCTCGTGCTGCCACATTTGCACTCGATTGCAACCTCCATGCATGCAGCAGGGCAAAATGGCGGACCAACGTGCTCTGAATGGGCTCTCTCGTCGGCGTGTGCGCAGGGCCATCTCAAGATTGCGAAATGGATACATGCCACATATCCGCACTTGCACTTCCAGCCTTCCACCACGAGCATGGCCGCTCGCAACGGGAGTCTCGAGATTCTCCAATGGCTTCATAGTCTACCAGACATTGAGTGGTCCACCGATGTCATGGATTCGACGGCTGAGAGTGGACATCTCGCGGTGGTGAAATGGCTCCACGAGAACCGCACGGAAGGCTGCACAACCAACGCGATGGACTACGCTGCACGCAATGGCCACCTGCAGGTTCTGCGCTGGCTGCACTCGAATCGTGCGGAGGGCTTCACCTCGGACGCAATGGATTTCGCGGTTGATCGCGAACACTTTGAGGTGCTGTTGTTCTTGCGAGCCACGCAAACCGAGAGCTGCACTACTGCAGCGAGGCTGTTTGCTAGAGAACACAGACAAACTCACATCCTGGACTGGTTGGAGAAACATTACCCAACCTGTGAAGAAGCCTAGTGCGCGATTGAGCTTATAAAATGCAAAATGCACTGCGCTTCACAGTTCTCGTCGAAGTCTTCGAGGTTACCTCAATATGCTAATTGTGATGTTGTACCTGTAGCACAAATCATGAAACTTGGTGAACTTTAATTAACGCACTTGTAGTGGCACGTGCACGTGCAGACACTAGAATGTCCGGCCTGTGAATGAGTAAAGAGCATCTCCACATCGAGCGTTGCTGGCTGTGGAGGGTGGACTGTAGCTACGGTGCAATGATGACGATTGCTGGACAGCAGTGCAGGAGGAGGTTGCCGCTTTCGGCACGCCTCAACGTGTCTACGGCGGACATCATCATGCCTTCGGAACCACAAGCTGCAGCAGGACACCAGAGGACAAATCTTCAGAATCGCAGCGCTGCATTTCTGAAGATTTGGGTCTTGCCGTCTCTCTTGAGTGAAGGTCGTCGACGCAGCACTTCGGCTCCGCTTGATTCGGCACCAAGCAGCGCGGCTGGCAGTCAAAGCCGCTGCGCCGACGCCGTGGCATCATCGGCGCTGGATAGGATGCGCAAAACATGCGACGAGTCGAAAATGCGACGAGGCGGTAGACGAACGCAAAAGTGCAACAAGGACCTCCCGCAGACCAAGCGATGCTCTGCAGCACCGCAAGCAAAATCCAAGCTCTGAACTGTTTGCCATCACCAACAAAAGAGCTTATGCGCTACAGTGCAGGTGGCGAGCCAGCGCGACACGCTCAACAAATTCAACAAATTATTGCTCGGCCAACGTTGAGCCACGGCAGCCGTCTTTGGAACCTGCGGGGCTTGTTTTTGGCGATGAATCTCTGGCCAGGCACCTGGCGCCCAGGTCTTGGCAAGAGGGAGTCGCCAGTCGCTGCGTCGGGCCAAGGCTTTTGGGCGGTGCCCGAGGTGCTTCAAACAGTCAGGGACAGGCGGCCGGCATCCAATCACGGCGGAAGTGAACACGTCCGAGCTCTGCGCGCTGGCGTAGGTAGGAGGCGCGCGTCGCGCTGTGCTGGGCCAGCCACTCACAGGTGAGCGGCGGTCTCCTTGCCTCGTTTCATTTTCTCCGGACCCCCGCCAGCTCGGCATTTCCAAACGCACCAGCAAACCCCCAAGCCAAAAGTGCGAAGGCCGCAGCAATGGCAGTGCAGCCCGAAATCCACGCGCTCAAGCTCCAGCAGGCCGAGCCGCAGCCCGTCAAGTCTCCTCGGCGTCTTACGAAGCGTCCAAGCTTCCGTCGTCGCCACTCGCACCCGCCTCCCGTCGAGCTGCCGGAGAACGTCCGTGCGCTCAAGAACAAAATCCTCGAGACCCACCCGGGCAAGCTGCTCCGCTTCAGCGTCAGCCATATGCGCCACATGGCCACCCCGCCCGTGGTCATCCCCGGGGAGCTCGGAGACCGACGAGCAACGCGAACGCTCGTGAGCGGCAAGAGCGTGCCTCTCACCATGAACATGTGGGAGAACTGCAAGCGCACCAAGCGGACCAGGCGATTGGACATGATCGACGAGTACGTTACCTACCGGTGATACGGCGCAGTACATAGCTCCTCGCCAGTCCCCCAGTTAGCCCACTTGCCGCCGTCCGAACGACACTTACAGCGCCGAGAAGTTACCAGCTACCCCGCCCCCATAGACCTTAGAGACTAGAGTGCCAGGTAGCCTAACTGAACGCGACACTACCGCACCGCCGTGCAGTATTTAACAGCGACGAGCACATCACAGTGCCGTTTTCTTCAGAGGGCTTCGTCTTCTGCGCACATGTGCCAGTGTGTGTATTCAACGAGAACCAGAGATCCCCATCCAGCCAAAAGTCTCCCAGTCTCAGTCTCAGGGAAATCCTCCTTGGTCGACCATCGCAACCGCCTTCGCCTTGTTGATGCACTGCGAAAGCCCCTCAAAGCCGAGCTGTACTGTACTGCGATAACCGGGGGAGGATGCGCCGGTAACGCTAGTCCAATATGCGTGTTAGGATGACCGACTGGTGACAGTGGTAATCGGCGGGATTGGATGTCCTCGAGGGCCATCACATCACTCGGATTAGACTTTGAACCATCACGGCCGGTTCTTGTGGTTTGACAGGCATTTCATGCTGTGCTCGAGGGCCGGCCCACCTCACTTTCGAATTGGCCGCGCTCAGCTCAAGCTCAACTTGAGCTTCTCGGGCTCAAGCAGCACTCCAGCCCGCTCGTTTAACAACACGCTACAGACTCAACTTGAGCTTCTCGGGCTCAAGCAGCACTCCAGCCCGCTCGTTTAACAACACGCTACAGTATGGGGCTGCTCCCTCCGCGCAAGAAGTCCAACCTGCTCTTCAAGACGCGTCTGAGCGCACACAAGCGCCCGGACGAGGAAGATCAGCTCGTTACCACGTCGCTGCCACTGGAGGCCCAGCAACTCAAGATGCGCATCTTGCAGGCCCACCCGGAGTCGTGCATGCGCTTCAGTATGAGCCGCATGCGTCATGTCGTGGCCCAGCTACCAGTGGAGATCCCAGCAGAGCTCTGTGGCAAGAACGTCGTCGCCAGCCGCGTGGCAGGGCACAGCGTGCCGTTCACGCGAAGCATGTGGGATAGAAAGGTGACGATGTACAAGAAGCGAATGCTCGACATCATTGGGGAAGGAATCCACTACCACTGACACAGCAGGCCGCCCCACACAAAGTCTCCGAACTGTAAGTAGTGTCGTGAAAGCCACAAGTGTAGAGTAATCTGGTGCAAAATACTTTTAAGTCCTTAAAAGTACACTTAAACTAACTGAAGCTACAGTATTGCTGATGCTCTCTCGTTTCCCTTCGGCTGTCCTGGAACAGATCTTTCATTTGGGTCTTCGAAATGTGCTATCAGCTCCGACAACTTCATATCAACTCTCCGAAGTCTCCATGTAGCTCGTTCCAGTTGAACAAGCTTCGATACGCTTGATCTCACTTGGCTGTCCGCTTCGTCTTCAGTGTTGGAGCCGTCTATTGCGCTCACCTCGTACGATCGAAGCCTTTTCGCGGCGCCCGCACTCCCATTGCTAGTTAGTGAACGTGCGGGAAAACGCTGCCTTGAAACAACGGTTGGCTTCGGTTGCGCGTGCGTCTCAGCTATCATCACGAATGCCACAAGTCATCGGGGTAGTGTTCCTCAAGCCACGCAAGCAAGTGTTTACACCCGCGCGGAAGTGTAGCAAGTTTCGCTACTATAGTGCAGCCTTCGGTGCGCCGATCGCGCAGATATAGCAGCACTTCAAAGAATCCGAGGCCAGCAGCTAGGTCCATCGCTTCAACAGTACACCCTTCGGAGCGATGGTCATCCAGCCATCGGACAACATGTAGATGACCATAATGTGCCGCATGGTTCATTGCGTACTCCGTGCATCCCTCGGATCGATTCGCGTGAAGCCATTTCACCACCGAAAGATGCCCACCACCGGCCGCCTCATCCATCGCAGAAGTCGTCCACACAACGTCCATGTGAGTGTGAAGCCACTGGAGAATCTCCAGTTGACCACTGCGAGCGGCCATAGAGGTAGCGACACGTGACGTACACTTCTCCGGGTAGGCATGGTACAGCCATTTGACGATCTCAAGGTGTCCCATGCCAGCGGCCACTTGAAAGGCGATGTTGGAGCACACTGGGCCTCCAATTTTCCCGCTTTCCTGGTACGACACAGCAACTGAATGGAGATACCTCAGCACATGGAGATGTCCATTGGCTGCTGCTTCGTCCATTGCAGTAGGCCTTGGGTACTCCTCAGTCTCGATCGGCGGGAAAAGGTCCACAATGGTGTTGTCTGCGAACTTTTCGTACAGCCATTCCACAATGTCAAGATGCCCATGCTCAGCAGCGTACCTCATCATACCTGCCGCTGAATCCACAATGTCAATATCATAGAGATATTTCAAAATATCCAAGTGACCGTAACAGGTAGCGTTGTTCACGGCGTACAGAGCGTTGTGACCCAGTTTGTGACCATGCAACCATCGCAAGATGGACATATTCCCCAACTCACAAGCCGCATGAACAGCGTCATCCACTCCTTCAGTTATGCCATGGCCTACAAGCCATGCCAGCATTTCCAAATTACCGTTCTTAGCTGCACCCTCCAGCGCACGATCCGACCCGCCGTCGTAGCCTTGCTCAAAAATCCATCGCACGAGCTCCATGTGACCGGCAGCAGCAGCGTCGTTCAGTGCAGGCGCAGGTAGATGCAGATCTGGCCAATCGCACGAGCTCCATGTGACCGGCAGCAGCAGCGTCGTTGAGCGCAGGCGCAGGGAGATGCAGATCCGGTCTGTACACCACATCAAGCAGCCACCGAATCACCGACATGTCTCCGCCTCGAACGGCGAACTCCATTGCTCTGTTCAGGTCTCGATCAGCTTCTGGCGTGTTCTCGTACAGCCAGCGCGCAACCTCCGGGAAGCCTGCTTCCAGTGCATTGACCATATCGTCGGTGCCCCAACAAATAGCATTCCTCGTCTCGTCGTCTTCGGCTCCTTGGCGCTCGTACTCCAGCAGAAGCTGCAGGATCTCGAGTCGACCGTTGCGCGCCGCGTCTTCCACGACCTCGACGTCCGCCGTGCACCCCGAAAAGTGCTCCAGAAGCCAGCGAACAATCTCCAAATCCCCTCGGACCACCGCAGCCCGCAGCGACGCAGTGAACTGGTGCCGATAGTAGTGGGTATCGCTCCTCAGGTGCCTGCATAGAGACCAGCGGTGACTTCCGTCCTGCGTCTCCGGGTCGCTGCTCTCCCAAATGCGGTCCAGAAGGCGAATGGGCTCGGACGCGCACGCCTGATCCAGTGGGATCAGCCCTGAGTAGTCCAAACACGAGGAAATCGCTCTCAGCACGTGGTCTAGGGCAGCCACGGCAGGCCGAGGACGCGCGGCGAGCGTCACCAACGTTAGCGGAGCCGCTGGCATTGCGCCGGCCTCAGTGCTCACAATTAGTGTACTTCACATTAGAAACGTCCCGTAGACTTCTAAAGTGACGTATTTACGGTCCCTTAAATACATGCACAATGTGTTTACGGATTCTTATGTTTTTGAAAACCCGTATACAGACCGATAGGTCCTTATTGAGACGGGATACTCCTATTTACCGAGCTCCTCACTCTTATTTATCCCATCTCGAAGCTGATTCTTCAACCAACGGAGGGTGGTTCTACGCCGTGGCGGTGGGGCGCTCCCCTGGCATCTACCGCGACTGTCAGGAGGCCCGGCGTCAAGTGGACGGATTCCCCGGTGGCAAGTGGAAGAAATTCGGGGCCAGAAGCGACGCCGAAGCGTTCGTCGAGACGGAAGGACGTACTACTACTACCCAGCAAGGAGGACGGCAGTCTCGCTCCTCCCCGTCCTCCTCCTCCCAACGCCACCCGGGGCCCTCCCTCAGCCAACTGGACTACCTCATGGGCGCGGGGAACGCCGAGCCCCCAGCGGTCGTGGAGTACTACGCCCTGTACCTGGGCAAGTGGTCGGGCATCTGCTCGTCCCCCGAGAGGACGGCCGTGATGGCTCGATTGGACCGCAACACGAAGGTGACGCAGTGCGCGACCTTCGCTGACGCCGAAGAGTGTCTCGGAGTCTTCGGCATGTCCAAGGACCTTTTGCTACGAGCAACCGAGCCGAGTACTTGGCCGCGCTTGAAGCGATCAAGCGAGCCAACGTTGAGGATCCCAAGCACGAGAAGACGCTCGTGATCTACTCGGACAGCGAGCTGCTGGTCAACTCGATGAGCAAGTGGGTCATCGACTGGATGTACGACGGCTGGGTCACGTCGACGGGTGCTCCAGTCAAGAATCGCGACCTGCTGAAGCTGTTGCTCGAGGCTCGAGGTAACGACCGCGCCGTGGTGTTTGAGCACGTGAGAGCGCATACCGGCGGCCAAGACTGGAAGTCGCGCTGGAACGACGTGGCCGACCAAGCGGCGAGAAACGCCGCCCGCGCTGCTGCGCAGAATGCACCTCCGCCAGTCCCGCGCCCGCGCATCTGCATGATGCCGGCGCTTGCTGCGTTTGGACTAGAGCCGAACATCCGCACGTACCATGACCTCTACAATGATGCCGGCGCTTGCTGCGTTTGGACTAGAGCCGAACATCCGCACGTACCATGACCTCTACAGCGGAAATGATGGTGGAGCCATGGCCGGAGAAGATGCCGCCGCAGCGCCTTAACCCTGCAACTAGCGGAAATGATGGTGGAGCCATGGCCGGAGAAGATGCCGCCGCAGCGCCTTAACCCTGCAACTCCGCTCGATCCTGATCGAGCACCAAATACTTTGTTGTGTTAATGCTGGCAGCCAAGCTCCAGTTCAGAGGAGCGTATCCTAAGCGTTTACATTAGTTGAGTAAGAAAGAATCTGCTGGTCTCGTTTTCAAACATCATTTTCTTGTTCTTTGCTGAATTATCCTGCTCCACTAACTCAAGTTCCCCGCGCTTTGCTACCTCTTTGCAGAACATTTCCATTACGACACTGGTTTCACATGCACTTCAAGCTCCCAAGCTTTTGCCGTGTGCGCTCGCCCGTGACACTGCGTCACATCCGGTAAGCTACGGCAGAGCGTTGGCCGTTCACCAAGCACGGCAACCAGGCCACCCCCACGAGCCCGGGAAGCAACTGCGGCAGCGCGGCCAGCCCCACGATCCAGGGAAGCAACCACCACCACCTCCTCCAAGGCGGCAGCTTGGCCAGTTCCAAGACCCCGGGAAGCACCCACCGCGGCAACGCGGCCAGTTCCACGAGCCCGGGAAGCACCCGCCGACCAGAACCTCGTTGCTGCCGGGATTGGGGTTCGTGTTGGTGTTGCCGCCCGTGTTCATCAAGCTCGACATTATCATCGACGCCACATTTGGCTGCTCGTTCGTGTTCGGCATGCCAGGTTGCTGCGGCTGCTCATTCGTGTTCGGGTACTCAGGCTGCTGCGGTTGACCCGGTTGATCCGGTTGGTCTTGCAGGTGACGGAGGTGAGCTCCTACACAACATACCAACCAAAGCAATTAGAATTTTCTGAAGGTACAGAGCGGAAAGTTGAGGCCTCGTACCCTTGGCGCCGTCCTCGAGCCCGTACGCGCTTGGGACGACCGAAGCAACGATCGCCGACACCAGCAGCAGTAGCAGCGCGGAAAACTTCATCGTAGACGCGGCCGAGCACAACGATCGCCGACACCAGCAGCAGTAGCAGCGCGGAAAACTTCATCGTAGACGCGGCCGAGCGAGGCTTGACTTGCTACTTGGACTCCTGGGAGGAAATTGGCGACTGAGGTCTTGGACGGAGTACATTCTGGTTGGGTGCCGCCGTTGGTTGCAGAGATCAAGAATGCTTCGACGACCGGTCCCACGATTGCTCTGGCCCTCAACATTGACCAAGATAATCTGCGACGAGCCTGCCTTCGTGTTTCCACGCAAGGGAATACACAGCAGCATCGCCAACCGTTTGCCATTCGGAAGTGTCGTACTTCACCTTGTCGCCCACGATGGGGGTGAGGCTCGTGGTGTGTTGGCTGCTGCAACATGGTCCAAGGTGCCGCAGCACAAAACGAAAGGAGTCGATGAAAGGCGTCAATGTTTTGTACTTACCAGCTAGTTTCAATCTTCGGCACCAACTGTCAACGCTGCACCGCGAGCAGCATTGTCTGCAACGTCGTTCCACTTCGATCTCCAGTCCTTCTTGCCGGTATGCGCCTTGACATGGGTCCAGCGCACTCGACGCTTGCCCTTCTCCGCCATCAGCAGCTCCAGCAGGTCGCGATTCTGCACTGCCGCGCCGTCCGACTTCTTCCAGTTGTTCTTCTGCCAGGTGCCCACCCATTCCGTCATGGATCGGATCAGCAGCATACTGTCCGAGAAGATGAAGAGCACGCGCGATGCCTCGGGGTCCTCGATGTTCGCACGCTTCATGGCTTCAAGTGCAGCCATGTATTCAGCCCGATTATTCGTCGCTCGATCCTCCACGAGCTGTTTGGCTACATTCCAGCTCTCATTATGCGGGAAAATACACGCGTACCCCGCTCGACAGCCTCTACGTCCATTCTCCAGAGCACTCCCATCACAGAAAGCCACCAAAGTGTTGGGGTCTTTCGGGTCCGGGTCTCCCGATTGGCCCTTGGTAACTGCGGCGTGCTGGTTCACGAACGCCTCCGCCTGCTCCTTGGTCGGGAACTTCTTGAAGCTGGCACTGAACAAATTCTCCACCTGCTTCTTGGCTTCGGCCCACGTGCGGAACACGCCCGTCTTCCGTCCAGAACAAATTCTCCACCTGCTTCTTGGCTTCGGCCCACGTGCGGAACACGCCCGTCTTCCGTCCCTTAGCCACTGCGTACCACCAACCACCCGCAGGTTTTGATGAAGATTCTGCCATTTGAGCGTCAACGTCAGCAGTGGCTTCCGCCCCGGCGAAACCTTTTGGAGCAGCTTCTTTCAGGTCGATACCGAACGTCAGCAGTGGCTTCCGCCCCGGCGAAACCTTTTGGAGCAGCTTCTTTCAGGTCGATACCGACTCCAAGGGCCGATCTCTGCTGCGTAGAAGAGCTTGAGTTTGCTTTGTTCTCGTCCTTCAGCATCGACGTCAGGGAAGCTGAAGAATGGCTACTAAATGTAGCCAAAAAGTCGAGAGCCGCTTGCTTCGAGGCGAACTGCTTGTACGCCGAGCGACCGGGATATCCGACCGTCATGGCGTCCACCTCTTGCTTGGAGGTGACGACGCCCGTGTTGAGACCTTTAGCGACGGCGTAGTAGGTTCCAGGAGGGTCTTGTTTAAGTTTCTGAGCGGGAGGCTGACTCGCTGCAATGGCTTCCTCTCTAGGTCGTTTTGGGTTCGCAGCTGGTGGCTGGTCGGAGGGGGAGGGAGTGAAGCCATGTTGCTTGTTGTAGTCGTCGATGAAGGCGCGCGCCTCGGCGTTCGTCTTGAACTTCTTGTACCTGCAGCCGTTGAAGCCCTTCACTTGCGACTCGCACTCCGCCCACGTCGTGAAGACCCCCGTCGAGCGGCCCGCCGCCACGGCGTAGAAGCCGCCGTCCTTCGCCATCGGATGCGAGATAGCGGCCCGCCGCCACGGCGTAGAAGCCGCCGCCCTTCGCCATCGGATGCGAGATTTCGGTGTGTAGCCATTTTATAGACGACGGTTTGATTGGTTGAGGAATGGATACATTGGTGTTGAGAACACCAAGTATTTTTCGACGTTGAAGAAGAAAAAAAAAACGATGGGAACGGCGCTAGGACTTTTCTTCTTCTTGAAGGCTGCTCATCAATCAAACTACTCGTTTGCAACGCTCAGTTTGGGTTCCTCCGAGAAGAAGAAGAAGCCATGGACCGTGAGAAACTTGAGGAAGCCATCGCAGCCGTTGCTGCCAAGTTGGAGGAGACGCTCGATTCTCCTACTGAAGACGTGCTGGACCAAGGGTTATCTCTTTTCGACGAGGTTGAGACGTATCTGACCTGGTCCGTGTACGACAGCGACTCCAAGAGTAAACCCGACACCAACATCGTGGTTCTTGGGACGACGGGGACCGGGAAGAGCACAGTCGTGTCGTTCCTCTTTGGCGAGGGTAGAATGCTCGTGCACCACGAAACTCCGTTTTCCCGTGTCCTGGTGTCGGACCCTCCACTTCCTGGCGTTTCTATCCGAAGCGGGAGTGATTCTACCACTTTACTTCCGATCTGCAACCACGTCAAGCTGGGTGAGGAGGTGATCGCCGCCTGGGATATGCCTGGCAGTCGAGACACGAGAGGTCCGTTTGTGGAGCTTCTCGTGCACTTTATCTTCAAGTGGATGCTGGTCGATGACAAGACACTGCGCTTCATTATCGTGAGTCCGCCACTCCACGAGCGCCCGCAGATCGCTTCTCTCCAGAATACGATCAATGGGTCGCTCATTCGTCCTGAGAATGCAGTGATCGTGTACACAAAGTGCAGTTGGGACTTTGATCCTACCTCAAGATCAAGGAGAACAAACGCGGCATCCAGTCGTTCGCGCTGCCTGCGCCGGTGAAATCCGACGAGGAAGGACACGACTACACGGAGCAATATCGAGAGGAGAAGAGCGAAATCTTGGCTGCTTTGATGGGCCTGCGCTCGGATTCGGTGAATTTTGAGGATCCACTGCCTGACGCCGCCCAGCGCTTGCTCGACAAGTTCAAGGAGAGCAGCGTCGCATTCGCTCGAGATAAAATCTCGAAGTGCTTCTTGAAAGTGTACGACTGGAACACGTACCGTGGATCGCTGGAAGAGATGGAAAATACGTTGGATGCATTGAAGACGACGGAGAAATTGTCGCGCGAAGGTGTGCTCGCTCTTATTAGTCGGCTGATACCGACCAAGAAAGGTCACGTTCACAGTGACGTTGACATTGCTCAGGCTAGCAGGCGGCTGCATCATGTGGGGATCTTGGTCGGGAGTGAGATCCGCTGTCGATTGAGCGAATGGCTGAACCAGAAATGTTTCTTGACGATTGAAGGTGCTAAAGAGAAGTTATCTGCACTGATCCGCGATATCAAGGGGTACCTTCGCGTAGACAAGCGCGCGGTGTACTCTGTCGCTGGCGCGTTGGTTATTATCAATATCAGTGCGTACCATCTGCGCCTATCGGACGTGAAGCAAACGATCAGGAATTTTGTCACGAAGCGGTGGCGCTCTGTTTCCTCAGTCCGAACCATACCAGTGGTGGTGCTGGTGGGTTTTGCTTCGCTCATTGTAGATTGGCCACTGGAGATGTGGGCGAACGTTGCTCTGGTGAGTCCGTCTGTACGCGTGACGCTGACAAAGTCGTTTAATTTGTCAGCCATAGGGCAAGCTGATAACTTGCCATTATACAACTACAATCGCGGGGTGGATGGAAGACATGGGCTGCCAGGGCTTCCTGGTGGTAATCTCCACGTGGCCTGCACAAACCTGGAAGATGCCGAGCACAAGCTGCGCGCCACAATTTCCCACGGTCAACAAGGAGGCAATGCGCAAAATGGAGGTGACGGAGTGAGCGGCGCAGACTCAAAGTATTCGGCCAGGGACTTCGAAAATGAAGTTAAACGCGCTACGCAACTCGGTCTTCTGGATGAGGAAAAAGGCGTTGTCAATGGACTGCAAATTACTTCGTACAAGAAACGCATTTCCCCGTTATCTGGACGCTTTTACGGCACTCAAGGGCTTAAAAAATGGACTCTGGTCAGAGAATCAATTCCTGGCGCTCCCGGAACACCGCCTGGGTCTGGAGGAATCGGAGGTTACGGTGGAAAAGGTGGCAAACTTCGGATCAAGGAAGGTGCTGAGGTGTGGAAAGGAGCTGGCGACTTGGGAGAACGAGGTTCTTATGGAGTCTCCGGGCAGCCATCGCGAGATGGTCGTGCGAGCCCCAGCTTCTCTGCTGTGGTGCATCAATGGTACTTTGAGCGTGGTTGGTACCATGGCACGATATCGAAACCGGAAGTTAGCCTCGAGCCACCTACTCCGGTTGCTACACCGCAGCTGATGTATGCAAATTCCGCTACCGGGGGAGCCGCGAGTCCGGTCGACAATTCCAGTCTTGGGCCCCCGTTTGTAAAGGAGAATTATGAACTGGCACGCAAGCACCTGGAAGCCAAGTATCGCCAGTGTGACTTTAGCAACCTCAAGTCGGTGTGGGATACTGCAGAGGCATGTGACGAGACGCATGAGCTTTGAGGAGTACGGCAGTTCTTTTTGGTTTTATTTTGCGAACAATTTGCTTTCTAAAGAGTTTAATGCTGCGTACTGCTTGTCGCTATTCTCTTGTTGGAATTTACAGATTGCCGAACTTTCTCGGAAATAACGTGAATCCCGTTGGTCAGCAGAACTTGAACGTCAAACACAGATAAAGACCACACTTACTAATCATCTCACTTCGAATTTCGCCAGCTCGTGACAAAAAGCCAAGAATGAGTATGGTGTGTGAGCGCCAGGATATTGAACAAGTCATTAGACACCTGTCTGCCCGCTTAGCCGAAGACAGTGATTCGCCCCAGGAGGAGGACATGCACAAGGCGTTGGATCTGCTCAAGGAGGTGGAGGCGTTGCTGATGCACTCCATAGCTGAAAGCGGGTTAAAGCCCGAGTCCAAGACAAACGTCGTCGTCCTCGGGGCGTCTGGCGCAGGCAAGAGCACTGTGGTATCCTTTCTGTTTGGACCAGGGCGGACTGCTGTCCGCCATGAAGGGAGACTATCGCGGGTTCTTGTTGCGGATCCGCCCTTGCCAGGTGTTGAAATCCGTAGTGGGGCTATTTCTTCGACTCTTTTGCCAGTTGTGAGTCATGTCCGACTCCGTTCTGGCCCAAGTTTTGTGTGGGATATACCAGGAAGCCACGATACACGTGGTCCATTTGCTGAATTGGTGGTGCATTTCATCTACCACTGGCTCCTGAAGAACGTACAAGAGACGCGTTTCCTGCTAGTGAGCCCACCGCTCCTTGAACGTCACCAGAGGGTTACGCTTCAGGAGTTGCTCAACGGCTCACTCATTCGAGAGGATAACTCGATTGTTGTTTGCACCAAGTGCCCAGTCGACTTCAGACCCCGAGCTACGGCTGATCTCGATCTCGATCTCGGAGAAAACAAGCGCAATATTCCTGTATTTACCTTACCCGCGCCAGTCCAAGCCAACCCTGATGGACACGACTATTCCATGGAGTACTGGACGACGAAGAAAAACATTTTGGCGGAATTGGACAACCTTCGTTCTCACCAAGTGGAGTACAGCAATCCCTTACCTGACGCGGCGGTCCTTCTGTTGGAGCAGATCACGAGAGCTAGCATCCAATCGGTTCAAGACATTATTTCGACCCTTTTCCTGATGGCGTACGAGTGGGGAGCTTACCGCGGGACGTACGACGAGGTCACTTTCACGCTTGAAGCTCTCCAGTGCAGTGGACGGATGTCGCTACAGACTGTGGTGGATACCGTAACAAGACTCGTCCCCAACGGAGACCAAGTTCGATTCGACGAAGACTTTCTAAGAGCCAGCGAGCACTTAGTCACCTTAAGCGTCCTGAATGGCCGTGAAGAGCACTGCAATTTGAGCGACTGGCTCAGTCCCGACGCCATCTCGGCGCTGGAGAATGCCAAAGAGAAGCTCGTGGGGTTGAGAAATGACGTGAAATCATACCGCCGCTCGGACAAGTGTTCCGGTATACCCAACACGCTGGTAATCAGCGCATTCCACCTGCGGTTGTCCGACGAGCACGCTTCGATCGAAAAGTTCGTGAAGAAGCGCGAACTGGCGGTTGATTCTGTCGAAGCGATCCCCAACGTGATTCTCATCGGCTTCGCCTCTCTTGAAGTTGATTTGGGGCTGGAAGTGTGGGCGAACGTGGCGCTTGTGAGTCCGTCAATCCAAGCTACTACCGAGCGCGTCTTCGATTTGTCTGCAGTTGGTCAAGCACCGAGTGCTGAAGCGTGCAATGATGTCGCTGGACGAGACGGTGTTCATGGCGAACCGGGGCTTCCTGGCGGAAACTTGACCGTGGTTTGCGACAACCTCACCGACGATGATCAAATGCTACGCGCTAGTCTCTCTTGTGGTCAACGTGGGGGCGATGCGCAAGATGGTGGTGGCGGGATCAGTGGCGCCGACTCGAGATACGACGAGAACGCGTTCTTGGACGCGATCAAAGATGAAATCGACCGAGGACTGCTCTATGAGACCGACGAAGAGCTGCCCAGGGTTCTGGAGGGCGGTCTTCGCTTGAGTCGATTTGAGACAGTTGATTCTCCGCTCGGCGGAGTCTTCTATGGGTCCCCGGGCAGGAAGGACCTTACGATTACGAGAGAAACCGAGGCTGGGGGCCCGCGAACACCCGCGGGAAGTGGTGGTCGAGGTGGGGCTGGTGGACAAGGAGGCATTATCCTTATCCGCTCAGCTCGAGATGTTTGGGAAGGTGCTGGCTCGGTTGGATATCAAGGTCTGGATGGAAGAGCAGGAGCGGCGTCTCGCGATGGCTTCCGCAGCCCACGCTTTACCGCTATGATCCAGCAATGGTACTACACTGGCGGTTGGTTCGGCAGCCCAAAGTCCAAGCCAAAGGTCAAAGTCACTGCTGAGCCCGTTCCTCTCGAAGACCAACCGAAGTTCATTGATGCGAAGCCTCCAACGGGCAATGGACGTGACGCAGTCGACAACGCGCGTCTTGGTCTTGACTGTGTCAGAACCACGTACGAAGAGAACCAGTCGCAACTGGCGGCCGCGTTCCACAACTGCGACTTCAGCGATCTCATGGTCAAGTGGGAGTAGGTCGCTCCATCGTTTTTCTTTCCCAGTTCTTACATATTACATTTCACTTGAACAAGTTGGTCGTTGATTGGTCGCCCAAGTTGAAGTGTTCTCCGCCGCACGTTTCCCGAAAGGTCGTCATGTCTTGATATCCTTTCACCTCTACGCATCGGATCCCATAGTACCAAGTTTTAACTTGATCCCGCCAGCCATTGCGCGTTCCAGGTCGGCGTCCATGGGCAGCAACCGAAGCGATGTCGAGGAATCGGAAGACGCCCCCGTCGACATCCTACCCAAGGAGGTGCGTCTCGCGGAAGACGCAGGTACAGCTGATCTACTGCTACCCTCAATTATCTCGTCTAAAGTCTCACCTCTTTCTCCTTATTATGCCTTCACGTCCAGACGACACGCTACCCAACACCATGGTGATCACCGTCCTGCAAGCGCGCAACCTCACGCCTTCTACCCTGCGAGACACACTGAGCTGCTACGTCAAGTTGACGTCACTAGGTGTCGAGTACAAGACGAGCGTCATGACCAAGACCCGCGAGCCGAAGTGGCACGAGGTCTTCGTCTTCCGAGCGGTTGACTGGACCACGGGCGTCACAGTCTCCGTCCGAGACCGACTGCCGCTCAAGATGCACTTCCTGGGCCAGGTGGTCATCTCGTCGGCCGAGATCGCCAGTCTCCCGGGGATGATCACGCAGCGCTGGTTCCAGTTGAGAGACAAGGGGGTGACTGGGCAGCTCACGGGGGCGGAGCTGGAGCTCAAGGTGGCGCTCGTCTACACGAAAGCCAACGACCAAGGGCTGTTCGAGAGAGGGCCGGCAGCTGTGGAGCTGGAGCAGGGAGCGACGGACGCGGGTTTGGCCGAGTTGCTGGTCGGTCAGGAGGACGAGACGGCGGAGGAAGCCAACGCTCGTACGAAGGCGCTGATAAGGAGAGAAGAGCAGGAACGAGAGGCGGTGGCCGCGATTGCTGCGCTGAAACAGGGCGACTACCAAGTGCAGGTGCATGTCATCGAGGCGCGGGACCTCAAGGGGGAGAACGTACGTGGTTTGCTTGTGTTTGGCTGAACAATGAGGTTGAAAGAGCTGATTGTTGGGTGGTTACTGTGATGTAGCTGAGCGGGACGTCGGATCCGTACTGCCAAGTGGAGATTCTGGGTGTGACGAAGAAGACGTCGACGAAATATGACACGCTAGGCTGCGTCTTCGACGAGATTTTATTCTTCAACTTCCCGAACATTGGTCGTCACGAGCTACGAGAGGCGTCAATCAAGGTAAGCGGAGAGTTTCTAACACACTAGAGTCATACTTACACTCTTTGGTTTTCCTCCTGGTTGGTTAGGTCTCAGTCTACGACAAGGAACGAGTTCTCAAGGGCAACCTTATCGGCATTTACCAGCTCGACTGTCTCTCCGTATACGCCCAGGTACGTGATACTTCCCCCCAGTTTGAATCCATTACCTTCCTAGCTAACTCGGCTTTCTGTTGTCTAGCCGGATCACGAACTTTACCGCCAGTGGATCGCTGTTCACGACAATTTGAGCAAAAAGGACCGAGGTATCCAGGGGTTCCTCCTGGTTAGTGTCGTGGTGCTCGGCCCTGGCGACGCGCTGCGTGTTCACGACCGAGAAGCTGAGATCGAACAGGAGCTGGCAGAAGCCACAGGTGAACCCCCAGTAGACGACAGCAGCTCATCCGCGCCGACGCCTCTTGTGTTGGTGCCCCCTGCTATCGAGCTCAAGTTGAACTTTCTGGTTGTGCGGGTTCTACGAGCTGAGCACCTGCCGGCTATGGACACTACTCAAGTTGAACTTTCTGGTTGTGCGGGTTCTACGAGCTGAGCACCTGCCGGCTATGGACACTGGCGGGTTATTGATCGGTGCTCAGGGGATTGACGCCTTCGTACAAGTGGTGTTCGCCGCAAACACACCCTGTAAAACCTCGTGCGTTACCGTAAAGGGGCGAGGGAATCTCTCTCCAGATTTTTACGAGGAATTGTGGCTGCCTGTGCGTGTTCCAACGTTCTCGAGACACATCGGACTGTCAATATGGGACCGAGACCTCACATCTCCAAATGAATTGGTCGGGGTGGCGTCGCATGATTTCCTTCAGGTGCCCGCGGCTCCAGTCGAGGAGGACGCAGCGCCTAGCAGTCCACAGAAAGTGAGTTTAATGCTGGGAGATGGCGATGAGGATGAAGGCATTGGCTTGGAAGGGGGCCTGACTGAGGCCGCGATCCAGGAGAAGATTGAGATCGAGCAGGAGCAGCAGCAGCTCCTGGCTGCAGCTCCTCGATGGTACAATTTGTACGGACCTCCGCTACGCGGTACAAACCAAAAGCGCCAGCGACTTGTGTCTCGTCATGCTGAACTCGGTTCGACGTATCGTGGCCGAGTACTCGTGTCGATGGTCAGAGTTGAGTCCCCACCTCCTCAAGCAGGGGAAAAGATGCACACAAAACCCATGGTCGCTGCAGAGCGTCAACGATATGAGCGGAGCATTCCAAAGACAGTCAAGTATATGCTACGGGGTGCTTTGTTTTGCGGCGTGGAGCTACCCAGAAGCACGCTACCGTCTCTTACTGGCGGTACGTCACAAGTTCGCGTCACGATATCTCTAGGTCCGTACGCAATTGTCTTCGAGAGTCAAGCAGTGGCGAAAGACGGCACTGCTACATTCGAACAGTGTATGGACCACCGCTCAGCGTTGGAGTTACCTGCAGATTTGACTCAAATTCCAGACATCATCGTCACACTGAGTCGATCTGTGGGTGGCGTTGCAGCGGCAACAAGTCGCAAGGAGGAGTTTGTGAGCGTCAGTTTTGCTCGAGTGGGTGGCGTTGCAGCGGCAACAAGTCGCAAGGAGGAGTTTGTGAGCGTCAGTTTTGCTCGATTCCGCGCTGAGGAAGTATTTGCGCGTGGATTTACTGGGAAGTGTCAGTGGGTGGTGCTACGTGAGGAACTAGCACGACGACAGACGAGATACGCCCTTGAACGGTCTCAAAACCCCGGTGTTTTACTACTGCGCTTGGGCTTCGGTCGCGTGGAGATGGCTACACGGCATCCATGGGTCAACGAAGGCGACACCACTGAGCTATTCGGTCCATTCCGCTTCCCAAAAGTGCACCGAGAGATCCGTGTCCACGTTTTCCAAGCTCGAGGACTTGAGTCTCCAGCCGGGATCACGCGCGTTCCAAGTCCAGTGGTGGAAGTTCGATGCTGTGGCCACTTGAAGCGCACGATGGTGCGCCAAAGCACCCCAGCGCCGTTATTCTACGAGTCTCTCGTCTTCTTAACGAATGTACCAGCTACGGACGTGATCTACACGCCAGAGCTCGTCCTACAAGTGCAGGATTCAGTCGGAGGTGGTGGAGCGGCTGGGCTTCTAGGAGAGTTACGACTATCTCTAGCTTCAGCTGTGCGCTCCGTTGCTACCGCTGGATCTCCGAAGCCTCGATGGTACGAACTCAAGCGACCTCGAAGTAGCTCATCGACCTCGGTGAGTCTGCTGCTGTCGGAACAAGCTGGAGGCGGTGGATCAGTGGGTCAATTGCTGGTTGCAATCCAGTACATCGACCATGCAGGCACAGTTCCGCCTGCCGTTCTGCGCCAGCCAGCACCGATCACTCCGAAGTACACCGAGGCGAACCTCGACATCGTTGCGCTGGGTGTCAGACACTTAAAAGCTCTCAGTACATTGGGGGTCCGCCGTCCACACGTCGAGTTTGAGCTGGTTGGGGGCTATTTCGTGGATGGATCGAGCGTAAAGCGCACTCAATCCGGGATGCCATCGGGCTCTGGGACGTCGGGAAGTAGCAAGAACGCCAACTTTTTGGATCGAATCGTGGCGCACGTGAAGCTGCCAATCGATACTTTGTATGCCCCTCAACTGCAGATTCGGGTGTGCGACTCAACCCTCGGGGGGCTTCGCAAGACGACGCTGGCTTCGTGTATTGTGGACCTCGCGAATAAACTGCCGTGGAGTCCGACGTATCGTACCGAGATTGCTGACGGATCGGGCTCTCCATTCCGAAGCCCATCAAAGGGTAAAACTCTCCTAAAGAGTCAGAAGAAGGGCAAGAAGAAGAAGAAGCGAACGGAGGTTGGAGCCCGACGTATCGTACCGAGATTGCTGACGGATCGGGATCTCCATTCCGAAGCCCGTCAAAGGGTAAAACTCTCCTAAAGAGTCAGAAGAAGGGCAAGAAGAAGAAGAAGCGAACGGAGGAGAACGATGACGGAACTGAAGAGAAGCCGGAGGATGAAGAGGACCCGATGGATTATTTACTCGATGAAGGCCAGCCCGAAGCTGAGAAGGAGTACCCGATTGATGATGGAATTGGCGTTGGAGACCTCAATTTACCCTCCGTTTTGTACTCGCACGCACGAGTTAGCACCGTCAATACTCTGGACGATACGGATCCTGCTCTAATCGAACAGCGCCGAAGAGAAGAGCAGCGAAGATACAACGCCGGGAAGTCGGCTCTACTACTCGCTCATCGGAGTCGTGGGGAGCGGAGGGGGTCCTTGTTAGGGTCTCCTCGAAGTTCTCGCCAGCAGGAGCTCCACCGCGCTCCTTATCTTCGAGGAAGGGACTGGTGGATCTCTGAATACGGCGGAGAAGAGCTCGAGAACTACTTCACCAGTCCAGCACTGGAATCCTATCAGCTGAAACGACCAGTGCTATCCCGACCAAGTTTACTAAGCTTTCAGAGAGTTCGAGTACAACTGCGCGCTGGTATTTTCAAAGGACGGATCACTGTGATCGAGCGGAGAGCCAAGAAGGAACTACGTTCGCAGGAGGAGGAGCGTGCAAAGCAGGAGTTTCTGGAGCTTCGTCGGCTTCAAGATGGGCCTCAACCGGTCATCGTGCGAGTTTACGTGCTGCGTGGACAGAATTTACAGGCCAAGAACTCGAACGGATACTCAGATCCATACCTACGGCTGAAGTTGGGAGGCAACCGCATCAATGATCGATCGAACGCGTGTACGAACACTTTACAGCCGGAATTCTTTCGCATGTTTGAGCTGGAGACGACCCTCCCTGGTGCTTCTCAACTGGAAATTGGGGTCTGGGATCGCGGACTTATGGATCAGTTGATTGGATCCACGACGATAGACCTGGAGGAGCGTTGGTTCCACCGCGAATGGCAGGAGATCGGGGAGGGGCATTCTACCGGGAAGAAGAATAACTCCCATGTGAAGCCTATTGAGTACCGGCATCTGTACGTGCCTCAAAGCCGCACTACGTCGCAAGGTTTCTTGCAGCTGTGGGTGGATATTCTAACCACGCAGGAGGCAGTACGCGTAGAACCTGTGGACATCTCACCCCCAGCACCGAAGACGTTCGAGGTTCGCGTTGTGGTTTGGCGCGCGGAGAACGTTCAGGATCAGGCGCAGAGCGAGATCAACGACTACTTTGTGAAGGCTTGGATGGAGAGTGGAGGCGACTCTGGCAGCAGTCGAGCGGAGAGTACCGACACGCATTGGCGCTGTTCTAATGGGAAGCCGTGCTGGAACTGGCGGTTGATAATGAAGACCGAGTTCCCACCTCGTTCTCCTGAGTTAGCGCGACTGCACATCCAGCTCTGGGATAAGGACGTGCTCAAGTGGAACGACGTCTTAGGTGAAGCCCAGCTCGACCTGTACAAGTGGCTGCGTCGCGCGTACGAGACGAACCGCTCCGTGGCGCCATTTCTAGAGCTCAAGCGGCTTGCTCGACAGTCCGTTCTACCCGGTGATGACTTCCCAGGCTCACAAAAAGGTGGCCATGACGAAGATACCAGTGACAGTGAGGAT